>JANRGW010050549.1:0-17915 GCA_024733675.1 Psilopsiagon aymara | reverse complement strand
TCAGCATGCCTTCCAGGAGAATCTGCTCCAAGATTTTGCCAGGCACAGAGGTGAGGCTGACTGCTCTGTAATTCCCCCGCTCATCCATTTTCCCCTTCTTGAAAATGGGGGTTATATTTCTCTTTTTCCAGTCATCGGGAACTTCATCTGATTGCCATGACTTCCGCAGCCACCTTGGAATATACATTTTTCTCTAGGTTATTCCATTACCTGTATGGCTGTATTCCTCTGTCTCCCTTTGACTGGATTCTTCACACAGGATTTAGCTCCTTACTAATCACACAGAAGATCATAATTATTCTTGCAATTCAAAATCACAGCCAATTTGTGGGACTACTCTGAGTTGGGAGAATGTATGGATGCAAGGTTTGGAAACCTAACTAATGTTCTTTCTGCTGCCTTATACTTTTTCAGTCAGGGAAAGGGCAAACAGATAAATAACGCTCCTTACTGCTGTAGAGCTACATGACCCAGAAAGTATGTTACAGGTATAGAAAGAGCTCTTGCTCGTTTTCCTTTCCTTTTGTAAAATAAACAGTTTGGGGATTCCCAGTGTAAGGAGGATGTAGATGAACTTGAGAAGTCAAGCACAGAGTCAAAAAATGGCCAGAGGGTTGGAGTGTGTGTGAGTACCTGTGAGGAGAGGCTGAAGGAACTGGGCTTGTTTAGCCCAGAGAGTAAATGATTTAAGGGACTTAGCAGACTGCAGAAGATTTGTGATACAACCTAAGTGTATGGCAGGAGAATGAGAAACAGTCTCATAAACTGAGGTTCCAGTAGTATATAAAGGAAAATTCACCACTATGAGGGCAATGAAGCACTGGAATTAAAAACTGCTGGAAGGAGTTGTAGAATCTCTATTCTATTCTTGGAGATTTTCAAGACCCAGCTGGACAAAGCCCAGAGATACCTGGTCAGAAGTCTGCTTTGAGCAGAAGGTTAGACAAAAAAACTCCCTTCAGCCCCCTCCAATCTATGATTCTAGTGTAATCCAAAATCAACAGATGTAGAGGCCCAATCTTGGTGTTAAAAAGTACCTCTAAATAGACAGCCCTTAAATCCCACATCCCACCTCAGTGCAAGAGCAGCCAGACTCACCATCTAGTGCCCACTACTGCATGAACAGGGTCTAAGATATATTTGTTAGCTGCTATGGAAAAGCCAGCTCTTCATTAGTCAATATTCTTACTCAACACACCTACATTTCATTTTAATCTTTGCTACTAAGCTAATGAGTTTATCTTCCAAAGGTTTGCTGTTTCTAATGATACATAGCTGCAGTTCAACTTTCTTGTAGCTTTCTTTGGAAACAACTCTGTCTTTGTTCAGTTGTCTGGGTAGAGCAATCTACCTTCTCTGGCTGTCAGTGCAAGGCAAAACACACTCTTCTGGCACCAGACTGTGGCCTGACAGTGTATATTGCCAAACTGATTCAGGATTAGTAGGTGCTGAGATGTATCCAGGCTGTTATATCTCGGTCAAAGAATTTTATCAGGCAGCTTAACAGTTTAACAAGTGTTTGCAGTGTATTACGAGTCATAAGACAGATTGATTAGATGCAAACAAGCACTCTCTAAATTCTCTTACACACCCAGTAATATGTCCATCAGCCTTCAAAACTTCAAAGCTTTCTACATGGAAATCTTCAGTTTTATTCCCTGAAGATGAAAGCAGATAGACATGCAGTTGTTGAACAACAGCATTTCACTTGCAAGATGATCTTCCAAGTAATGTTAGAAAACCTGTCATACTTATGGCTTTGGTGACAAATTAAGCTGATGGACTAAGCTTGGTTTTTAATTAATGTTACAACAGTAATAATATTGCATTACTTTTACGAACTGTGTTCCACTAGAGGCTCTCTAAACCAATTTGTGAGCAATTGCTTTAAAAATACTGCTATATGTATTGTTACCCATCCATTACAGATGGGAAAGAAATCACTGCAAGTGTCAAAATGCCTACAGGTGTACAGGAAGCCTTGATCTAAATAGAAGTTGCATCCAAATCCCCTGAGTGCCAGTCCTCTCCTTTCCCGAAAAGATTACATGCCTTTTCATGTATCTGCCTTTTTCTCATAGATATTTTCTATTGTTTCTCTTAAGGCTTATGCCTCCAGACAGCCACCTTTCTACTTCATTTCCTTAAATTATTTCTTAGGTGTGAATGCTATATAGTTGATATAGAAAATATTGTGTGTTCCTTAATAAGAAGCCTATGCCAGTTAAATTTAATTACCAAATTCTGCTTTGAGTGAAGTCAATAGAAGCTTGCCCATAGCATCAAGCAAGACAGGCCAGTATTTAAAAATACAGGAAGCGCAAGATGGAGGACAGGCAGTGGGCTCTTTTGCTACTGGTATAGAGGAGAGTCAAAACATAATGATCATGTGTCCAGCTGAGTGAATAGAACGTGTCTGTGTGCCCTTTAGCCAATGCCCTTAAAGCAAGAACCAGAAAGCAAAATGAGCTTAATTATACAAATGCTCTGGCAGCTGGTTATGGCAGTTAAAACGTGTTTTTGATGAAGTGCTTCCCAGATCCTAGAGACAAGCCCACGCTAGTGCCCAGAATTCAGATACTTGCACAACTGCAAATCACAACCAGACTTGTGATTGTCCCAGCTTCCCAATGAGTGAATCCCAAAATCCCAACTCTGATGCCCCAAAGCTGGGAGAAGTAAAGGTTTACACTCAGATATTAGAGTAGAAATCCAAACCCAGTACTACCACGTGTCTGTAAAACATGCTTTGCATCAGCATACCTTCATTAAAGTGCCTTAAAAGTGCATTAAAGTGTCAGAAAAAAATCTGACTACCAAATGTCTATGACCAAATTTTGTTTCTATCACAAACCATTGTCAACATTCATAAGAAAACTGTAAAAAAGAGGTTGAAGGTGACCTTTGTCTTGAGACAGCTGCCTAATAGCCAATAGCTGTGGGATTTCTGAGATGGAGGTTGCATTCAAGCATTCAAGCAAGCTGAAAAGATACTGTCAGAGCCAATGTACAAGCTGTTGTTTGTATGGAGCATATTGGTAGAAGCAGTTTAAAAGTGTATTTAGATGTGTCCCTCACCCCACTGGTCTGGATCATCCTTGGCAAACAGTTTCACGTTGATTTGGGTCAGAAAGTGAGAATTTCCAGATTTGATATAAAAGTGGCAGAAGTCATTGGAGATAAACATATGACTATTTCTGCATACAAATAAAAATGCAGGTCTCAGAGGAGCTCCACAGTGCACCGTGTGAGAAGGGCAACAAATGTGTCAGCAGAAGTGTGGGCTCAGCTCAGACTCTGCTCAATGATGTAGGAGGAAACAAAAACTTAGGTGACAACAAAATTTTCCAAAGGGCTAATTTACCCAAAGCAAACTATTTTGGTCTTAAACAAGTCTCACCTAGAGAGGATGTGCTGAACCGAGTCAGTGGAAAATCTCTGGGGAGGCCCAGTTGGGCAATGGGAACAGTGCAGCCCCAAAAAGGAGCCTGCTCTGCCACCAGCTCAGAATAGCGTTCTGGCAGGGGATTTCACTGCTGCCTGTGCCAATGTACCCATCTATTGGATTAGGCTGGTATTTTCCTTTCTTAGTACTGCCGTCAAGAGTTAGTGCTTGTAAGACAGTATGCAGTTCTCAGAAAAAAGGCTACTGCACTTCCTAATATGGTTTATAAAGGAAACAGTGACAGACATAAAGTAGATGACGGCCGTTAACACTATTTTCCTCTAGATTTATGGCCACCTTTTACTTAAAGCACAGTTACATTCATTTGTTTCTTTGGCTGACAGAGCACCAGACAAACTACTCTCTCCCAGTGCAGTTTTTTCTACTTCCTCTTGAGCATCAGCTCTTCCGAATTCAAAGGCCAATTTTTTTTCTACCACAAACATCAGTCAAATCAACACACCTACTTCTGCATGAAAATGTTCTATTATGATTTCTATGCCACTGTTTTGGAATTCTACATGTACACAAAAGATCCACCTTCTTTCCTGACCCTAACCTACCACTGAAATTAGTTTATTGTGAAGTTCTTTAAATAGGGTAAAAATCATGCCTTAAAAGAGGTGTGCCTTGCCATGGTAGGAGGGGTTGGAACTAAATGATCTTAAGGTCCTTTCCAACCCTAATGATTCTATGATTCTATGTTTCTGAAAGCACAGATGGTGGGTTTTTGACTTAAGCTTCATGTGAGGGTCTCTTAGGACAGTAACAATGTCTGGTTTTACCAATAAAGGAGAGCACAGATTTTATTTATTTATTTTTCTACTGTGTGAAGAAAGAAACACTTGGCCAGAACTGAACACCAGAATGTTTCAGAAGGGGACATTCCATAGGTACCACTGAAATGATTCAAACTGTAATTAACTATCCCTGCTATCCCAAAATACAGCTGCATATGCATTTGGGAATGAGATGAGTATCAAATTGCAAATTGAGTCACTTGACAAGCTTGTTCTACCCTTCCAATTATGCAAGCAAGTTTCTGACTCAGGATCTATACAAGTCTGTTCTCTGACAAGACAAATCAGTTCTGCAGCTGGGCCAGTCAGCGTAGCCCTTTTCACAGTGATAAATTCAGCAGGCAGCTATGGTATGGAAAAGATTGTAGAGCCTTTATTCTGTGTGCAGCCACCTATATGAGACAGAGTAAATACATTTTAAAGAAAAATAATCTTCAGGTCATCATACACAAGGAACTAATTAAATGAAGGAGAGAAGAGTTGTCATGGGATTACAGTGATTGGTGCTCATGGGTCTAACTAAAAGAGATTATTTTCTTTCCCATAGCATTTTCTGTTACTACTGTTGAGTGTTCATCCCTTGCTCATAAAAATCATCTTGCAACTTGCTGTCATTGCAATTGTAGTTCATAATTAATTTCTTTAATTGTCTTTGATTTTTTTTTTAATGTTTGCAAACAATTTCTTGCATATCAGAATGTGACAAGGTTGGAGGTGCCATGCCAGTTACAGGCAGTCACAGACTCATGCACACATTGGCATGGGAATCTCTGCCCCAGCCTTTTCCAGAAACAGACATATTTTGCTGGCACATCTTGAACTGACTATAATCTTTCCTTACCCTTCAGGCTTGATTCTCTTGAAGTGCCGAGTATGAATGACTGTTGCAAATAGTCCTGGCACTTGAAATACCTAACCGTTAACCCTTACTGACAGAATGTCTGGGCTGCATTCACAACCAAAGTGAAGAACCCACTAGGTAGATTGCACTTCCCTCTCTCTACCTGTACGAAATATATCCATTAGTCCTGTATATATAGGGATATATATATATATTCAAAACCAGGTATCTTTACACTCATGCCCAGGGGTGAATCTCACCAACAGCCACCTTAGTTGGTATTATAATAATCCTACCATGAGGCCATGAATGAGGCCCCACTGTGTGAACTGCAGTGCAAGCCCTGTGAGAGAATGCCTTAACCAAGATGAATTCATCATTAAGTCACACGAGGCTGAAAAAGATATGGAAAATGGAACAGAGAGTTATGGTTTGCAAATGTTTTTATTTGCCTTTTCCAAAACATCAAAAATGGGTTTCAGTACATGGCTGTATGAGAATACTGAATTGCCTATTCTTTAAACAGCTATTCTGAGAGATCCATAACCATCTTCTACATGATTTACGCACATCCTGTTGGGGCTCTAGATCACAACCCCAGCACCAGCAGTTTTCACAATGACTGGTGCTTTTCTTAAAGCCTCTGCAACCATTTCAGCATGTGAACATTTCAGCTGTAGTTTTCTAAAACTAAGTACCTTCAGACATCATAAAATACTCTCAACCATTTACGGAGAAAAGCAAATATGAACTAACTGAAACACAGAATCCCAAATGAAAAAATAAAGAAAAAAAGAAGGAATGAAACAATGAAGGTTACTTTAAAAAACAGCAAAAAAAAAAAAAAAAAAGAAAAAATGATCACCATTTTAAAGCTTCCAGGTCTGGGTCACTTCTGAGTGCTCGGCCTTGACTTTGTTCAGCAGGTTTTGGATTTTGTGCAGCTTAATGCCTCTCAGTCTGCATGGTGCTGAGGAGGTGGGAAGAAATATTACAACCTAAACCAGATAACATGTTTCTGCTGTACTCCTTGCATATGTTTGCTTTCCAAAGTCAACAATTCATTTTCAAGCTCTCAAATCCCATGCCAAAATGCATAGATGGCTATCACCATATATTACTAACATTGCTCAGTCCTGACTATAAATACCTTGCTTCCAGTGACTTATTTCTTGCCAAGTCTCCACACTCTGGGTTTACTTTTTATTTTGAGGGTCTGTTAAATTAAATATTTTTCAGCTTTTAACAAACGAGACATTCCCAAGAATGAAACCATCAATCAAGAAGACATTTATCTCAAGTTATCAAGAGCTGTGCCTTGAACATAGGAAATTCTGTATGGTGCTGGGTGTTGCAAAAAATTATGTTCTCTCTGCCTCAAATGTAATAAACAACAGCACTTTGATAAAACTGAATTCCTATTTTTTGCATAGCCCTGAAAAGCTTTGCTTTTACAGTAAATGCAAGAGGCTTATGTACATTTCTTATTTCAAATGAGGAAGTTTGTAATGCAAGTTGAGAAAGAAGCAGTTAACTGACAGTTGCTGGTTTGCCTTTTCCTAGAGATGCATGGAAGGAACAGTTTTATTCTTCTTTCTGCAGTTATGCTAATTTCCTAAATATCTGTTGCTGCCCCTTCTCTCCTCTGCTGCTGCCCCATGAGCAATCCTCAGCCTGAAATTTTGTAACATGAATTAGTACAACATGCACCAAATAGATGGGTTGATGACCCCCTGATTTCAGTGGCTTCATGCTTCTCCTGCTTTTATTTTTTACTTTTGCATTAACAGATGAGCTTTGCCCTTGTGCAGAGTACAGACAATAGATTTTTGTCGAGATAAGGATGATGTCCTCTATGCTTACCATAGAGCAGGAGGCGAAATGATGAATACTTGTGCATTTGTGTGTAGGGAGGAAGCTGAAGGGGAAAGGCTGGATACAAATAGGATTCTTTGTACAGAATGTTTTTAAGTACTGCTCTGAAGAAATCAGTATTTTTAAAACATGATGCTTATGTGGCAGATAAAAAAAGAAACAGCTGCTTTAAGCAGCTTCAAGAGTCACACTTAAAAAAGGGAAAGTCACCTCCTCTGTTCTTACTCTTTCCTGCACACAGAAAGAAGACAGTGATATGATATACAGAGCTACTCAGTGGTCAAATCAATTTCTTCTAATATAAGCTCATGTACATTTATGATATCTTTTTGGGGGCCTATTTGAAGATGTATCTTTCATCATTGCTACTTTAGTATACCTTATTGAACACAATTAGTAGCTATGTTAGATGTGACAGTTTATCTGGAATGGACGAAGGAAAGACAACCAAAGAGAAGTGTGGGTACTGCATCTTGGATGGTCCTGCAGTCTTTCCTAGTTTTGTGGTGTTTACTATTATGACTTCATTTTATTTCAAAATGCATAGCAAGAACAAACCTTTCCCATTGCAAAAAAATGTGTGTAGACACAAGCAATTTTAATTCACCTGGCAGACTATTATTAGCTCTATTTTTAGCCTGAAGCAGTAGCTAATCCCATTAGTGGAGGGGTTTTTATTTTTGAAGTGATGGCTGAGGAATAGCCCTCTAAACACCAAGCTCTCTCCCAGACCTCCACTGTGCTCGTGGTAAAGGTGCTCCATTTTCTCCCTCTGCACTACGTTTCTCAGATCATCACATTATTTTGAGTCTTATCTGTAAGCACTGTGTTAGTGACCCCTACTGTGGCTCTGTTTTTAGGGTGCTCTTACACCACATTAGGAGATTGTCAACAGCATCTAAACTAAGCTAATTAAATTGTGGTGCACACCTAAGGCACATAGCTATTATTCAAATGTATACAGAAGAAGGAGTAGTGTGTCATGGCAAATTCACAAGCAAGCGATGGAGTGTGAAGCTACTAGACTGAAGCTTTGGACTACAAGAGCTGCTCCTAGGCAGGGGACCATTAGGCCACAGATCTACTCACTTTCATAGAGAAGGGTCTAACACATGGCCAAGTAACTTTATCAGAACCTTTATGTTTTCACTCTGCCATCATGGAACAATGGTGTACTACAGGATACTTTCAGAAGTACTTTAGGGAGTTTCAATAAAGTGCATAACCCTGGTGCATACCATGCAACAAAACCAAACTAGAAATATCCTAACCCATCACTTATTACAACAGCCCCTTGTTCTAAGTTGTGACACACTGTAACACATCTAAGCCTAAGCGTGGCACTGTCCCATACTAAATTTATTCCTGCCTTGAACCTCAGGCCAAGATAATTTTTCAGCAGTGAATTTATCCAGTTGCAGTCTTATTTAAAATAATATGATTCCCTTTGCCAGATAGTAACATGATACAAACAGCTTGAAGTATATGCTTTCAATGGTATGATACAGTATTGCTTCTTTTCCTATTTTTATTCCATGGTCTTATCTGATAGCTTTGGCAAAGAATTAGCCACACAACCCTAGAAGAAGCTTTCAGATGTTTGAGTATTTGCACATTATAAAAACAAAGCGCCAGCACAACCTAGTTTCTAGTAGTGGAAGAGAGTTTCATGCTTGCTGGGAATGTTTTTCCTCTCTCTCAGAAGCAGCCTCAGAGGCTGATTGCAGTGTGAAGGCACATTCTTATACTGGAGCAGAATCACAGTCCTGACTGCAAGGAAAATGAACTGAGTAGCTTATGCAAAACCAGGTGGAGAAAGAGATCTACTTATGAAAAGTTTTTCACTAGAGTTTTATTTGCACTCTGATATTGTATTGGTGGGAGAAATCACTATAGCAAATAGAGGAATTCCAAAAAAAAAAAAAAAACACAACCCAAAACCAAACAACCAAAAACCTCTTTTATCATCTCTTTGGGTGTGTGTTGGACTTATCTATTAAAATCTTTGCATCCTCTTGTCTGTGGGGTATTTATGTTTTCACTTTTTCACCAGAACGGTCAGCAGCAAATTTACAAACTCTGTTATAACTTGCCGTGGACAGTTGCTCTCACTCTGCCTTTGCTGGTCCAGCAGCTGCCTCTACCCTCTTTTCTCTGAATCTTGGAGAAGCCACCAACTACTCCCGTTTTAAGGAAAAAGAATTTATGCAGGTCCAACCCTGACATCCAGTGGCCACTGCGGTTCAGGACATGCTCCCGGAGCCTGGACTATGTAAAACTTGGCTTGAAGTGGCACATACAGCTTTACTCTTCAAATGTACTAATTCAGCACTTAAATCAATACATTTGTGTGATTTCCATAGGTAAGCACCAGTTGTTCCAGACAGTAATTATCAACATGGCTTCAGAGACAAATATAAAGTATTTCGATATTTATATTTAATGATACTCAGTACAAAGATTTTGAAATATCCTTAAATGCTAAATTATTCAGGAATCCTAACTGCACAAGCATATTACCACTAAGTGATAATTCTCTTTAAACATATACCTATATCTGTGCATAATGCATACTTACTTACACTCTGACTCTCCCCAGTCACTTAATATTCCTGAACTTGAAATGGAAGTGCCCAAGTGCAGGCATCCATTTTGCACTGATCAAACAAGACAAACAAAGACCAAAAATAGATTTGATTTTTCTGTGGAAGAAGAAACGAAGATAAAGTGAACATAATTGAATATAATTCTTCAGAGCTAGTAGCTGAAATTTTGTATTTTTCAAGTGAAACTTGAAGTTAGGTAATTACTCGCAAATATCTGTTAGTTGCCTGTTGGCTGGTAATTTTACTACCTGTTTTTTCTTCCTGCTATTGGTCAGTTTGTCTGGTACTCTCAGAACATCTGTCAAAAGTCATCATCCTTCAAACCATCCCACTCTTTATAAAGATAACATTTTTAAAAGAAATTAAACTCTTCCCATGTTCAGATTATGCCTTTTTTTTTTTTTTTTCCTTTCTATACACCAGTATATATAGGAACTCCTGAGGAGTTGTATGCATTTGGTTGGTTGGTTGGTTTTTCTCTCTTGATCTCTCTGGAAGCAACCACAGAATGCAATTGCAGTATCCAGCTGCATAAACTGCTTCCTGATGAGTAAGCCTTGATAGCAATGACTCAACAGATCCTCTTAAACATAATAATGACAATAATAATAAATCATAGTCCGCATTTAATTCTTTGCACTAATGGGTGAGGACAATTCAGAACATTGTTTTGACTTTTTTTCCTGTGGCCTTGGTTTTATAAGACACTTTTAAACAAGCAGCTTAGAATCATTCAGGTTTTCACAGAAAACTTAAGTGGGTTTCTTTTGACTACAGGGTGTTTACAAGGACAGGAAGAAGCAGTTCAGTGTCCTGTTGGAAAATTTCTGGCAATGTTTCTTTCCTATTTTAAAAGAAGCAATTAAAAACATTACTATATGAAAGTGTGAATCATTTCATGCATTTAAAACTTAACATTATGTAAGCTGTGTGTGGAGAATAAGACACGGACTCTGTTTCTGGTCAGGAAACGAAATCGTTTATTTCCTGAAGGTCCAGGGTTAATACGGGCTATAAGAAGTACCCGTGTGTATGAGCGGCTAATACAACTGGTTAGCTGTCACCGTCCACATGGATACTTCATTGGTTGGTATCTTGCTCACTGGTTGCCTTGATTGGATGTCTGCTTCTTGCTGTAGTCCCCTCGTTGGATACTGGTTCCTCGCTTCTTTCTTCCTTCTTATCTTGATGAACTGTCCCTGCAATACTCCCCCATGGTCTCAAAACTTTCCCAGCAACATTCCTCTGCTATCTCAAAGCTCGCCCAGCAGCTAGTCTAGCTCAGAAATCCTTCACATTAAGATCCTTTATACCCACAGCTCTGGAATAGAGCTGGAGAAGAAAGGCTATTCATTTGATGGATGATAAAATTTATTTCAAGCTGCACTTTCACCAAAGAAGATAAGCAATGTGATTGTTAATTTCTATGGGGTTCATATCTGCTTATGAGTTTAACATTTACGTAAAATACTACCTGCCCTGACCAAAAATCTTTTTTAAGAGAAATACTTAATTTTGGCTCAAATCCCTTGACCCTGCTCAGTTGCAAAGCCTGCCCAGGGCAAAGTGACTGAGAACTCTGCACCACAAAGGAACAGGGATGGGAACTACTGTACTTTCCCCAGCTACTTTTGACAGAAGTAACCTTACCAACTACCTATTTTGGGAGGACTTCCAAATGCTGAGCACCTCTTTGGCCTTTGTCTACATGGTCTTTTTGCACAAGAGCTACCATACGAAGTGCTGCATTGCCCTCCAAAAAGCAAGGGAGTGACAAAGATGAGTGTTGGGATGCTCTTGGCACCTCCTGGCTGTTTTCCTGGCAGCTTTTTCTTTCTTTAGGGCCAGACTTCCTGCCTCCCTCCCTCCATTTATGAGTCAAACTGAGATGCAGTTTGTGCAAAGGCAGTGTCAAGAGCTGGGGTAAGCTGTGCCCTGAAAGCATGAGGCTTGGGGTTTTGCTTTCCTGTTTTCTGGAGACTCTGATGTTGCTTCCCATGACCTGTCATCTAGGTGTTCTGTAGCCAGATTTGACAGTGCATGCCCCTTTGATTCCCAGGTGAATTAAGCAGTACCTACCATACCAAATCCATATTGCCCTGCCTTGGCAGAGGCGTTGGCCTAGATGATCTCCAGAGGTCCCTTCCAACCCCAGCCATTCTGTGACTCTCTGATATCTTCGCTTTACAAATTAACTTCAGGCTTTAACTTGAGGCTTGAGCCTGATGCTTAGCTGAGCCTTGTACCTGTCCTGAGGATACAAGATCCTACACAAGCCGCTAATCCTCAAGTACGTGCTTTAAAAAACCTATGCGTCACAGTCGCTGACCGGGGTTACGACTGTCATTCATCTTACTACTGAATTAGTTTATTTATATGATGAAAATAACAGTAAATGATTTTATTACGGACAGCATGAGCATTTAACCGTGCCAGGGCCCGCCCCAGGGCCGAGCTGGTCGCGGGAAGACTACAACTCCCGTCATGCTCTGCGGGGCGCCATGTCCCGCCCGGCGGCCTGGCGGGAAAACCGCTGCCGCGAGCGCGCCGGAAAAGGTCTTCGCGCCACTTCCGCTCGCCATTTCGCGCGTCGCCTCCTCTCCACGGTCGTGCCGCTGCCGCCGCCGTCATGACGGACCGGTACACTATCCACAGCCAGCTGGAGCACCTGCAGTCCAAGTACATCGGGACGGGACACGCCGACACCACCAAGTGGGAGTGGCTGGTGAACCAGCACCGGGACTCGTACTGCTCCTACATGGGCCACTTCGACCTGCTCAACTACTTCGCCATCGCCGAGAACGAGAGCAAGGCGCGCGTCCGCTTCAACCTCATGGAGAAGATGCTGCAGCCCTGCGGGCCGCCCGCCGACAAGCCCGACGAGTCTTAGCCCGCCCCGGGCCGCCTCCCGGCTCCAGCCCCAGGGCGCTGTGCCTTAGGGGCGAGTGAGCCGGAGCGAGCGGCGGCATCGGGGCTCCGCTGAGCTCGCCTGCCCGCCCGCTGAGATCGAGCTCGGCAAAGCGAGGCTGCCGTTAAGTCCGCGGGAAGGGCTAAGAAGCCGCCCCCGGGAGCAGAGGGAGCTCTGGAGACTGTGGCCTTCAGGCGTCGTGGTCCTTCTCCTGCAGTGTGATGTGCTCTCGGAGGACTCTGACGGGAGGGGCCTCGCAAAATGCCGGCTTCTGGACAGCTTGGGCTCTTATATGTACCATTGTTCGGTTCTTTTAGGGATGGAAAATAATAAATCTTACTGGGCATTTTTAATGTTTTGTTTGATAATCGGCTAATAAGAGGTACTTGTTCTGAAGGGAGTGCTGGTTAAGCGCCATTAAGCGTTTATACAACCATCCGAGATGCGAAGCTCAGATAATTTAACGGGTAGCTTTTTCCCAGCGGGCCTGACCGGTGCTTGCTTGCCAGAGCTGTGTTTGAGGATCCCTGCTGACGCTGGAGGAGTTTGATGTGTTGTTAAGTGTTTACTGTGTGGTGACAGCACAAGTCACTCACTCTAGTGCTTCAAAACTCCAAAATAGCTTTTCTTTAGATACGTTTATCTTGCCTCAGCTTCCTCTTTCCTGTATTTGTGTTTTCCAGACTTTCTTTCTGATCCAATTTAGCTACTTTTTTTTTTTTTTTTTAACTGGTGTTCTGTAGTCATGTAGTGTTTGCTTTTTTCCTACATTACGCTAAACAGTTGTATTAATGTGGGGTTAGGCACTGTTAATATGGAATAGGAACATAATGGTTACTGCTGTTTCACAGTAAAATAGTTACTGATACTTCAAAGTAAAATGCTGTAAGGTGAAAGAGTCTTAGACTGCAAACTGAACTATGTTGACTTTTGTCACTTAAAATAGGCCTTCTAATTCACTTCAAAACAAATTCTTAGTTCTAATGAATGGGAAGAGTTAAACGTAGAGATCTGTTGCTTGAAAAATTAAGTGCTCCAATTTCAGACATGGATCATTGCAGCTCTGGGTGGCTGTCCTTTTGCTGCAGATTCTTTTCTAACATTGAGAAGAGAGTTGGTGTTTTCTGATCCTATGAAGACTGAACACAAGCTTACCAATGATTTTATGTATTTTTTTTTTCTTAAATCAGTGGCCTCAAAACACTATTGAGTCTTACAAAACTAAGCTATTTGTAATAATACGGTTAAGTAATAAAGAGTGCACAAGCTCCTGGTGCCATGTTACGGCCAAGTGAGTACATCTGTATTCTGAAAAACTCAGAGATGGCATTTTGCCAGTTTTGTTGCATATGTGTGTGTGGGGGGAGCTGAAGTGATCCTAAAGGGAGGTGAAGTGGTCCTAAATAAATGTTATCTGCAAGTTTTATAGGGAGCTACTGCAATTTTCAGTAAATGAGGGCGATTTGGTTGGTTTTCACTTCTCATGTGAGCTGGCACAGGTGATTTGAAGGTCATCTGTTCCTTCACATGCTGAGGAATGTGGCTGAAAGTTTTTCCCTAACTTGAGTTCAGGCACTTACTAGTAGGTCTGCAATGCAGGCTTGCAAAAATTGAGTAAATTTGCATGTAAATCAAGCATGTTTCCTGTTACTGTCAGTAGAAGTCTGCTTCAGGATCAACTCTTAGAAACTTGCTGTTTCCCTTATAGAAATAGGCAACATGCTCAGTGAAAAAGGGTGGCATGGGGGAGTCCCACTGGGAAAGCTGCTGGTCTGGTTTCTCTTGCCTTACACATACCATAGCTATTCTGTCTTTGAAAAAGAACAGAAGCATCAATTACTCTGTTTCTTTGCCCAGAAGCAGCTCTGTAAGGTGTCTGGTCTGCTGGCAGCCAACAGGCAGTTGGTGTGTGGAGCAGACATCAGTGTCAGGGTTGGTCTACTGGGGGCAAAGGAGCTTGAGCCTCAGCACTGGAACTCGGGAGCTGGAAGAGCTGGGGTGAAGGTACAGATGCTTCTGTAACAGGTTGGAAACTGAGTTTGCAAAGTTCTGTGAAGATGAGTCTTGAGTCTCTTAACATGAAGAAGAGAAACTGCGACTTAATCCACTCCTGTGTAAGTTAGAACTTAAAAACCTTTCAAACAAGATTTGAGACTAAACTGCTCCAGTTAGCTCTATCGATGGTTATTCTCAATACATTTTAAAATGTGAGCAGCAAATGTATGACACAAAAGTAAAGATTAATGTCCCCTTGCAGGCCAGCTCTTCATTACATATATATATATATAGCGCAAACAGCATTCAGAGATGGGTCAGTTACATGCCAAGTGAACGTGCTTTTTCTGTGATGTGTACTCACTTGAATCCTGGTTGAGCATATGCCTCTGTTTTGGTGTGGTTGGAAAAGGCCTTTAGGAGTGCCTGTACCAAGTAATGTTTGTGAGATATTGCAAACACTTAAGAAATAGAGAAAACCAAAGCAAAGTTAGAATTCCTGGGAGTTCAAGATAAACACGAAGACAAATGGGAAACACTGAAGAGTGTGTTTCTGGGCTATGGTATTTTTCCTAAATCCTAAAGCATTTTTTAAACCAATGGAAGCACTGAGCTCTTCTTGGTGTTGGGAAGAGTAAAGCATCGTAAGAATAGGGTCCTTTCCTACCTGGATACATCTGTTTTTTACCTCTATCCTGATTAAAAGATGAAGAGTACTGTTTAAAAAATTGCTGTATATCTGCATGATGTTCTTTCATATCCAAGCAGTATGGCTTTAATTGGGCTTCCCACTGAGACCTCTGGCTCATTTTCCTGAGTTTCTGTAGCTCAATTTCATATAGTGTGAAGTATGAGAAATACGAACTATTTCCAGTGTGATGTGTATTGTATTTGGTAAGAAGAAATTTCACCTGCTTGTGTTCTGGTAGTTAATATGTCTTTGTAAATTCTCTGTAGAGTAGAAAATACATGCATTGTTAATTAAAAAATTTCTATTGGATATTATATATAGTATTTAATGATTGTTTAGCTGAAAATACTATACTGAACTTATGCTAGGTTGTCTAGGATTTATGAATGCAGTGAGAAGTAAGTGGATGGCAGGTGGAAGGAGAGAGGTTTGCTTTTGGTGCCTTAATTATACAGGATTGAAGAGAAGAACCAAGCTTGACTCTTTCAGAAAAAAACATGCAAAGCTTCATACTAAGGTGGTTTATTTTGCTTATAAATGGGCTATAGTTAAGCCAGAAAATATTACTGGAGAAGTGCACTGCCACCTTTATTTTTAATTATGTTTGCTACCATTCTCTTAGTAATGTAGCTATATTTTACAACAGTTAGCGTGTGAGGTTCACTAATTGTTTTATATATTAAGGAATCTCCACAGCTTGCTTGTTTTCTGTATTCTAGTTATTTTTCATTCTAAGTGTTTTTTTCTTCTTGTGCTACACCAGAGGGCAGCAAATGCAGCTGCTATTCAACTGGAGGCACTGATCATTGATAGAATTGCATTCTGTTGTGCATGTGTCTAAAAATTGCTAAAACTTTCCAATAGTCAGAAATACTTACTTTTTCCAGTGTAAGGTTCAAGACATGTATTACAGTGTTTATGCACCACCAAGGGTGAATAGAGCAATGTGGGAGCCCTAGCACAGATGGGAAAAAAAGTCTGTTTTGAGGTGGAATCAGAATATTTGAACAGGTCAATTACAACAGCATTTGCTTAGGTTCATGCAAGGCATAATTAAACCCATGTTTTCTTATGTGGCACAGCTGGCTTAGAAGTTCTTCATAGTCTGATGCCTCTTGGGTAATGCTGATAATGGTGCTTGTGGGGCTGCAGTGTAATAAATCACGTTGCTGAAAGAGTGTTAAGATTAAATTTGCAAAGTTAGAGTTTGTAACCATCCTGCCAAGCCCTAAGGTTGCATTTTATGTCTGATTTCTCTCATCACATTTGTAACTTGACCACACATGGCACTGCACAACTGAATAGTGAACTGCTGTGGACAGACTGAGAATAACCAGGCTGATGCAAGACTGTCTGAACTCTGGATTGTATGTCCTATTTGGTATAAATATTGAAAAAACAAAATGTATGATGCTGTTGAATAGAGAATAGTAAATGCTTGTGTTTTGTGATTACTGCTGATGGGGTACTACTGTTACAAATCACTTCCCACTTTTGCATCTTCAGTGACATCCTATGCAGATTCAGTACTTCATACATTAAAAGACCGAGGGTGTCTTTGGCATTATTAGACCACCGTTCATATTGGTGTAAGAGATGTTTGTAATAAGAACAGCTAAACTCACTGCATCACCTACAACTACTCAACTGTACCTTTGAGGCACCTTTCAAAGCATGTGGCTGGACTTTGCAAGGTACCACGGAGTCAGACTTGGTTGAGCAGGCCCTGAGAGTGTACAGACCCATCCAGAGGCTGGGAAAATGGCTTGCACCCACACCAGAGCTTTGGGGCTTTTGTCAAGGAGCGGGAGCAGGCCTTCATACAAATGTTGTTTAAGGAGCTATATGCTTTTTTTCATTGCTTGTTAAAATGTTTTCCTTCTAAGGTATTGGTTCTGAAGCAGCTATTTACAAGACAAATCTGTGAGCAATTTAACTTGTTGCACTGCAGAGCTAACTGCAGCTGTCCTGGGATGACCCTGGGAAGCTGGAGTGAGTGAGTGCTCTGGCAAACATCTTTCCCAATGCTCTGCTTTGTGATTATATTCCCAGTATTTTGACTGTTTGTTTATGATGAGGCTTTAAGGAAAAGAGATGATGCACATGCTCATCAAGAAAGCAACTAGGCCTGTGGGACCTCAGCAGCTGCATAGGATGAATGTCTTGGTGGAAGGTCAAGACTAGGGGCAGTACAGGGCCACAGGCTGGCCCTACAAGGCTTTGCTCACTTCCAGGCTAGGATTTACCAGCCCAAACAAGGCACATGGAAATTCAGTCTGTTAGTCATGCAGACCTGGGTTTTATCCAGCTTTTGCCATCTTAGCTGGAGCTAAGTTGAGAACTCCAGAACATGGGCCTCATCATGCCAAAGGCATCACTGAGCTGCTGTTTCCTTCAAAATAAGAAGCATGGTGCAGAAGAGATGAAAAAAAGCCAAACTTAAAACTGTGAAAATGAATTGAAGCTTTGCTCTCCGAACACGTCTCACCAGTAATACTGCCAGGACCAGCAGAAAGAAATCAAACTGGAGTCAGCAATGTATGAGGACTGTGTTAAGGCCTTGTCATTGGACATGATGTATATTTACTAGAAAATTAGGAGATGAAGGGCTGTAGGACTGAGGGATTACAGTGTTTAAGAATTCTTAGAAGAAGAAACCTCCTGACAAAGAGGACTCTGGATGAAGCACTCTATAGACAGATAGGAACAGCCTCACGCTCGCAGGCCCTTGTTCTCATGGGGGACTTCAACCAC
>JANRGW010050545.1:0-31149 GCA_024733675.1 Psilopsiagon aymara | reverse complement strand
ACCCGGAAGGGTGGTGGGGGTGCACTGGCTTGGTCGGGCTGGGTATATGTGGTGAGCTGTTGTATTCTCTTCCCTTGCATTTCTCTTGGTATTATTATTATTGGTGGTAGCATTAGCGGCTTGTGTTATACTTTAGTTACTAAACTGTTCTTATCTGAACCTGTGGGAGTTGCATTCTTTCAGTTCTCCATGTAACAAACTGCGTTGCTGATTTACGGCCTAAACCACAACAACAGGAAACTTGTAATCCCTCCTCCAATAATAGAAAATAAAATCTTTTGTGGGGTAGAGGAATAGCACATTCATAAACTTTAGTCACACTGAGGTCTAACACAGCATAAAAAGAGAGAATATAAATACTGGAACACTCTAGACCTTTTATTAAGTAAAATATTTTTATTTTGAAATGACATGTTTATTAGTAGATTAAATTATTCTGCCTAACCTAAATTTTTCCACTATCACACAATATTATTAACTTATTTTTTTGCCAGCTATTGACCAAAATACAGTGAAAAAATGCAATTACTACCAGGTTAGACAGTCCTGTGTCCAAAGATAAGATATTTGGCAGCTCCAAAAGGGAAAGATCAACAGAAAATGCCTTTTTTTTTTTTTTTTTTGAGGAGTTTCATGTTGTTCTATTTCTCATAAATTTGAACTTATTTTCCATTTTACAGATGAAAAAATGTTAAATAGCTGGCTTGAATTTTCAAAGTATTATTTCTGAATGCATTTTCATAGATATCTTCAATTTTTGTGTTGGGGAAGGCACAAAAAAGAGCAGCTTTAGATTTAATCCCATTTTATCTCAAAAATAACCATAAGATCATGCTCTATTTTCAGCATTTAAAGCCATACCAAGCTTAAGATTTCCTTCACAATTTCTTACAAATGACAATTTTTGAACTTTCATTCAATATCTTCTCTTAGGGAGGGCCGGGTTAACCATCATACAAAAGTAGAATTTTAAGTAGGAAACTTTAGTAAAACTCCTGAAATTTTCACTTAAAATTTAAGTAATAATTTGGTTTCAGCATTAAACATTCAAATTGCTGTACATGATGGATTTGACCAAAATATCTAATTAGAATTTATACCCGAGTATACAGCAATCTTCTTAAAATTTGTAAAGATTACTTTTATAATTAATCTGATGTTTTAATTTTATATTTAGTCCACCTTCGTTAATTTGATTTTGATATTATTTCAGTCTGACAGACCTAGTGAAGCTTAGCTTTGGGGAGGTATCTTTGAAAGAGAGAAAAGGAAAAGGAGAGAAAGGAAAAGAAAAAATCCACATACATACTTACAATGAACAGCATGGGTTCAGAGCTGTTCAGGAACTGGGTGGACACCAACTTAAAGGGATACTCTGTTTTTCCTAATTAGTCTTTGGTTCTCACACATCTACCCCGTATAATGCAACAGACTGCAGCAGAATCAGAGCACAAGCACAAGTTGGAGCAGAATTAGTTTCTGTCACTTGCTCCTCTTAGACATGTTAACAATTCACTTCTTGTTTACCTGTGTTTATCTACTGCAGCATCCTGATGGCAGCTGCGGATCCTCTCTAATCTGCATTTTTAATCGTTCTTATTCTTAAATTTCCCATTTGAAAGCAACCCTCCCACAGGTTATGTGTTGTTTGGTGGTGGTGATTTTTCACCTGGCTTGAAGATTCTGATGAGAGAGACCTAGCAGTAGTGCCCACTAAAAGCATAATGGATGTCTTTGACACTATTGACAGGGCAGTCATTGCCTCCATGAATATAAATTCCATATCCAACAAAATCCCAATACTTTTTTGTAATCCAAGTGGATTGATAGATATACTTTGCACACTATTGTTCAGACCTGACTTTAGCACTAGATTTCCTTTATAAACTGTCACTCTCATATCTTGAAGGCATCTGTCCTGAACTGTTTTGACCTTTGAGACATCTTAAGGCTTTAGATTTAATACAGGTTACAAACCACCTGAGGAAGTCGAGACTGTGGAAAGCTTAATCAGCCCCTTGATAGTCCTGCAACAGGAGCAACTTCCCAAGCACCTCTCTCTGGCACTTCCTCAACCTAAGCATTTAGACCTTTCATGAGCTCTTGATCCACTTTTAACTCCTTGAGTGTTGAAATGTGAAGTGGAGAGGTTTTTTATAAGGTGCATTGATTTAACCTTTTGGCAGCCCTCTCTTAACTGCATGTGGAGGATTTCACTAACTCCAAGTTTTCATTCAACTGGTGTCTTCCTTGACATCTGACATGACTGCCAGGACTTCATACATTTAATTGCCCAAATGCTCAGCAGGGATGAACAGGAATAACCCCTCTGACTTCAGCAGAACTCTATGAATTTACACCGGCTGACAAAGCTGGAATTATATGGGCATTCTGAGAGGTTTCATTTTATCTGCCTCACGTGCTGGATTTTTTGATGAGCCCCTTCTACGTGCATTCATACCAAAGTCATACATAATTTTTTGTACAGTACAATCCTCATAAATAATGAAATTGAAACTTTTTTTTTTCCTTCAGTCAGCACCAGCCTTTACAGTTTTGGATGACCTCAAAAGGTAATTTTGTCCTTTTCTTTATACATAACACATTCACACTCCCATGGCCTTCTCATCTGATGTAGGGCAGCCAAAGGATTTTAGTGAGACCATACTTTGGGATGTTCTCCAATTTTGACTGATTCTCAGTGGATTTTTTTCAAGGGCACAGTCAGCTCACATGTCCTCAGCTCCCAAAGGCAATCAAAGAGACTTTGCCATGTAACTTCCTCTTCAGTCTTTGAAACCCTTCTTTTAAAATAAGGTTTTAAAAAAGAATTCTGTTTCTCAGCTTTTACCTTAGCCAATAATATCTGCATAGTCTTCAGATGAAAGTTACATGAAGGAAAAGACTAAGCAGTTTTTATGACTTTGTAAAATAGTAAAGATGAAAAATCAAGATACTTTTTTTGACACTTTTGAAAACTCTGGTTTCATCAGGTGAATCCTGAACAAGGTTTTAAGCATTACATTATTGCAAGCATTGCTTAGTATGTGAGATGTTACAGAGTAGTTTCCTACCTGGCTGTGTAACATGCTCAATGATTTCAAACCCACTGTTGAAAGTTGTGTTTTCACACAGCATTCTTACTTTATGAATCCTCTTGCACACCTTTGGGTTACCTGAGACTGAACTGAAGCTTTCTTTCCTCTTCTTTTCCCTTAACTGTGCTACTGATTAGCTTTCCTAAAGAAGGTGTAATCTGGGCATAGAGATGGAATTTGATGTGGGTTTTGATGAATTTTTGGAACCTGCAATAATAAAGTTCTACCAAGAATTTGGGATTCATGGTTAAATGACAAGAATTATATTGGAAGGTCGAATTACGGTAATCTTATAGACTGGGAAATATAATTAGGATGTACCAGTGTCCTGGGTTCAGCAGCAACAGTAATTATTTTCTCCTTCTTAGTAGCTGATGCAGTGCTGTGTTTTTGACTTTCAGCCTGGGAACAGCACTGATATCACCAGTGTTCTTAGTTGCTGCTCAGTAATATCTAGTCTGACCAAGGACTTTCGGAGTCTCATGCTCTTCCAGGGAGGAGGGGAAGCCGGGAGGAAGCAGAAACAAGGCACCTGACCCAAACTGACCAAAGAGGTATTCCATACCACAGCACATCGTGCCCAGGATGTAAAAACTGTGAGCAGCTACCTGGAAGAGTTAGCTGGCTGCTCGGATGGGCTGGGTATAGGTTGGGGGGTGGTGAGCGATTGTATTCTCTTCCCTTGTTATTTGCCTTATCATTGTTATTATTGGTGGTAGCAGCAGTGGTTTGTGTTATACCTTAGTTACTGGACTGTTCTTATCTCAAATCCATGGGAGTTACATTCTTTCGATTCTCCTCTTCATCCCTCCGGGGCCAGGGGGGAGGAAGGTGGGGAGTGAGATAGCGGCTGCATGGTTCTGAGTTATGGCTGGGCTTAAACCACGACAACCAGTCATCATCTCATATTATTCGTTAGCAGTGACCAAAAAAATGTAAATAAAGCTTTTCAAGCTTAAAATTGAACATTGCTATTATGAAAACCTTTTATATAATGAAATAAATTTCACGGTGGGTTTAATAAAATGTAGAGGGATCAATCAAAATGATTGAAAGAAACTGTTAGAGGCCTCCTCTAGCAAACTTTAAAGGTGCAAGTGAGAGTTCTTGATGAACCTTAAGAAAACTGAATATAACGAGTAACTTTTACTCATACAGTAACCTAAGTAAGTGCCACACGCACCACATGCTGCAATAAGGATAAGCCTTTCACACAGCACCTCTGACAATGAGAATAAATATGGCCCAAGGATTTTTAAATAATATATTAATGCTCTGATCCCAGCATAAACTTTGCAAGAGTCTCCTGTTGGCTGTACAGTCACTAATCATTTATTATACCCCTAGAAAATGGCCTACGTCCATTCTGTTTTGCCTTAATGAGAGTAAGGGCTGGTCTGATGAAAGAGTTTGTAACAGATTAAACCCATCCTCTTCTTAATACACCTCACATATAGTTTTCTGGTTTTCCTGTTTCCCTTCTGAACTAGAGAACTCCTAATATTTTGCTAAGTATGTGTGATAACGCTACCATGACAGGCTCATCCCTACTGACTAACCATTATAATTTGGAACTTAATTTTGCAGAGTCTTTCTTAAAGCTCTACAAATAAAGACCTATATCTTCCATGCCAATTAAGTTTGTTCCTCAAGTGTCCTCCTACCCTTTGGATTTCAGTATGCAGACTCTCTGAAGAGACCTGTAATAGCAATATTGATATGAACTATGAATGGAAATGCATGGATGTAAACATCAGAAGAAACAGCAAAACAGGGGTTAAAAGAATGGCATGTATTGTTAACAAAAAACACCATTCAGAGCAATAAAACTGAAAAACACGTTGTTTCTATCAAGACTGGAAGGCCTGCAGTCTGTAAGACCACAGCACAGATAACTTGTTGGCAGAAGGCATTGTAGTGTGACAAGAGGAGGAATGAAAACAATGGTACCACACACCACACATGCCATTATTTCTTCAGTTTGTCTAGAAGGAAGACAGGCTGTAACCGTAAAGATTTGTGCATTTCAAACAAAGAAAAAGAGGCAATCTTGCCTAATATTTATGGAGGCTTAGATAACTAAATTCCAGTGCAGAAGACTCCTCACATAACTAACTTTAAGCAACTGAAAGTGTATAAAAAGAGTAACAGAAAAACTAGTTTGTCAGATCAAAACTTCCACAAGAGGTGACATGAGGGATGATGGCTTAGTAGCTGGCATACAAGTGGTCCTGATCAGATCATCTGAATCCCCAGCTTGTTAAGGCAGGAGTGTGAGTATATTAGTAAGTGAAATAAATTAGAAACCCTACAAAATAAACATCGCTTTCTCCTTCCATAAATTCTTACGGTGAGTTTTGTTACCCTTATTTCCATACCACAGAAACTGGAAAACGGGGAGAGCAGGGGAAGGGGAGGCCATGTAAATTGGCCAGACATACTGTTGAGGAGAGCTTGTTGGACTGTAATCAAAAGTTACGCTGTGTGTCTGACGTTACAATTCTGCCCAGGAACGCCTAATTCTGTCCAAGATCCTTGTCCCTAAATCTTCTTGAATTAAGCATCAAAAACTGCTTAGCTTTTGCTTATCTACTGTTACATGAGTAATAGGCACAGAGCACTGGGGTCACTCATCTACCCCGTTTGGGTTAACCATATCTGGCTGCTTTTTGGCCAAGGTCAACTGCAGTAAATAAGCCATGAGACTTTCTACTAAGAAGAATTTTTATTTTGAAATAGTAATGTGTTCTCTGTGGGAATGGTAAGCATCTGGTTTAATTGAATGACGCTACAAGGACCTGAAAAATATCCACATACTGCTAAAACCAAACCAAAGTACCTAAAGATTTTAAGTACCAAAAATATTAGACAGAATATAGCAATATATCTAATGGTCCTAAGTGGCAAATAAATTTCCATAAATTCCATTCCCCTTTTCCAATGAAATCTGAATTTCTTGCTAAGTTTTTGTTTCTTCTTTTTATTTGCTCAGTATTTTCTGAAGTGTTTTTTTCTAATTTTTTTTTCAATATCTTCTTATGTTCCATCAATCTGAAGTGATCCCACAGAATTCTGCTTTTCTGATTTAAATCACTAAAATGAAAATCAGAATCCTGCCCGTGGTCTGAACAGTAACATCTGAAAAGTATATTTTGAACAAAATTATGTAGTATATAGAATAAATACTGGAATAGCCTCTAACTTTTTATATTCAGTCTTGAGATTTATGTATGTTAATTGCTGACTGACATTCAGGAACCCTTTCATTTATTACGTTTTTTTTTTTTATTTTTCATCAAAGAGAATATGAAATGAAAAATCTAAAAGTTAAATCTTAGCAGGAAATTTGTAGCCCTATCAATTCCACTTTTTTATAAAATTGGCAAAAAAGGGTATGCAATTTCAGATAATTACATGTAATCCTTAGTAATCCTCCACAGACAGCATGAACTGGCAGTCATTAATATGCTTTGAGCCTTTTATTTTGCATACACACCAGGATATGCAGAACGTTAGTGTCCTTGATGACTTTCCAGCTAAAATATGGAAAGCAAAGTAGTATAAAGCTAATAACTGTTCAGCATCACTTGAGGGCTGGGAGGAAAAGGATACTGAGTAACAGGAAGCAGTAACATTTTCCCTCTCAAAGACTCAAGTAATACACAATAAATAAAATGCAAAAGTCTGGTTTGGGAGATTTTTTTTTTCTGTTTCAAATACAGTGGATAGTTGAGTGCTTGTCGTTATGGCAGTTCTAAAAGAAGCAAGTTCACTCCAATGTACTTGATTCAGTTTGGGAGTTAGTTTTATTTACATTCCTTGAAACTCAAAGGGATTGTCTCAAGTCCACAAATTTTAAAAGGAATTAGTATAACTTTCAGCATTCATTTTTACATGCTGCGTATCGCAAACCTGATTCAAGCACTCAGCTGGGAAGAAGGGTAGGTTGCTACAAGGTTCTGAATTAATAAGCATTCAATTTATACAAATTACAACAGCTTTACACTCCAGGCTGCTCTGTAACTTGCAGACTAGGGCAAGAGAGGGAAAATTTCTGGTGAGGCTTTTGTTCTGAATTAGGAATAGACAGAATTTGACTGTAGCCTGTCACTGCCGTTAAATTTTCCTCTGCCTGTTTGGGTAATTCTGGCCTGAATTTGTGGAATTACACCTGGATCCCAGCATGCCTTCCTGCATACCAGGATCAGAATATGTCACCTGGGAATGGCTCAGATTATCTTTTCTGATGTGTTGGAATGTTTAATTCATTTTTGTTCAACTAAAAGTATATATTTGATCTGAATTTTTGGATAGTTTCAGCTACTAGAAAAAGTTTGGTAAGCTCTTTCCCAACCAAAAAAAAAAAAAAAAAACCCAAAACAAAACCCAAACTCTCCTTTATGTGCTGTATAGTCAAGGAAGCAAAAATTTACTGATACAAAACTAAACCAAATTTCAATTGCTAAAATACTTGCAAATCCAAAGACTTCATATTGCAGAAGTCTGTTCTGATCAATCTTTTCACTCAGCCTATATCTCTCTTAAAGGCATTGGAACTATTCTATTCTAACATATTAAACCTTGCAAATCCTTCCCTGTCTTGTTATGTAGTTAGAGTAGTACTTTAGCATGATTTTAGCCTGATCAAACCAGTATTCTCCCAGACACCTTCTAGACATGGCTTGAAGTGTGTATGAAGGCCAAGAGAATTTCTTTTACACGTTTGAATGCAGATCCTGTATTCTGAAGGGTAAGAAAGATCAGTAATGCTAATCAGATATGGCTTATTTGTGTCACTTGGCCTCAAAGCCAGAGAGCAGGTCTTGACAGTATTTAATTTACTGCTACTGATCTGCTATATGTTGTGGTTTCTCTGAACATAGCCTGTTTGTTTGTTTGTTTTGTTCTGTTCTATTTTATTTTCCTGCCTTCAGGAAAAAGGATTTATCTAGATGTGAAAGGAGAAATTTGGCCATTTGTATTGCATTCCTGGACCTGCACAGAGCAATTACATTAGAAGAAAAAGCAATTAAAACTCTGAAGTTGCATAGAGTTGAAATCATCATGAATGCTCTGGATTGCTCGCAGGATGTATTAGTAAGTGTTTAACACACCTGACACATTTACAGCATGCTGAACTGGCTGCACATGTATTTAATGTTTACATGGGGTGTGCAGAATGTGATAGGTTCAACAATCAAGCACTACACAGTTGACAGAACATTCATTCAGATTTCTGCTTGGCATTTTGAAGATAGCAGGGGGAAAAAAAAATGTTTGATATTTTCAAACTGACCTGAATATTTAGATTACAAGTTAAAGTTTGATAGTAAAATCTGCTTCATGGTGCAAAAGCTGTCACTGAATTAAGTGGGATCCAGATTTCTCTTTTTCTGGTATTGAAAGTATTACTGCATAATTATGCTGAAGTCTACAAAGTAGGTAGTAACGGCACTAGGATTTGGATTATGTCAACAGTAGAAAAAAGAAAGGAGACAATTAGATTAGAAAGCTGTTCAATCTATGCCACTGGACAAATGGTGGAGACAGGTGTAGTGTAGTAAAAAGGGAGATGTTTCATCACTCAAAGTAGCTGCAGAACAGCCTGTTGTAGCACAAAGGTGGTAAAAAACAATTCATTGGCATGTATCTTTATTTAAGGGGTTCTTTAATGGACAGAATAAAATACAGTGGGAAATAGAAAACTGTTTTCCACCTTATATCATCAAATAAGAAAAGAGTATATAATACAGTGTACCAGGGCATGTAGTGGTAGGGTAAGGGGTAATCACATTAAACTGGAGGGTGGTAGATTTAGATTAGATATTGGGCAGAAATTCTTTACTGTGAGGATGGTGAGACACTAGCACAGGCTTCCCAGTGAAGCTGTGGCTGCCCCATCCCTGGCAGTATTGAGGGCCAGGCTGGACAGAGAACCAAGTCTAGTGGAAGGAGTCCCTGCCCATGGCAGGGAGCTTGGAACTGGATGGTTCTTAAAGTCCCTTCCATCCCTAACCATTCTATGATAACCAAGCTGATACTCTGAAGAGTGGTAAATATTCATCACGTGTACAATATCAGTGTGTATCAGTACACCACATGGAACTATTTTGATACGTGAAAGTGTTTCTTTTGTCATATTCAGCTACCTATCAGTAAAATATGCCTTTAAAATGTATGATATTCAGGGTGGTTTGATAGTAATTAAAACATATTTAGCACTTGATACTTCGACACATGTATTTAAGATCTTTTTTCATAACTTATATTTTAGGACTCTTTAAAATCTGTTTAAACTTGTGTTAAACCAATCTGAGTTTGAGGTATTGTTTAATATATGTGGCTGTTAGTCTAAAGTACTTCAATACACTTATATTTCATTTTCATCACTGAAAAGATCTAATTAATGCATATTTGAAGCTTACAATTTCTTAAAACATTTGTAATTTGTTGTAGTTTTATATTATTACATAAAATTCCACAGAAATCAAACAGGTATGTATTCTGAAGTATTGGGTTTTATTTCAAAGCAAAACCACTGGCTTTGTCAAAACTTTATTGTATCACTAAATGCTCTACTGAAAGAAACTGATTACCACTGTAGGACCTGAACCTGCTGCAAGTGTTTTTTCTACAAATGCTATAGAGAACTAAGTTCCACATTTGAGTTTGATGTCTTCTCACAGTGACAAAAAAATGTCTCTCTGTGTGATGTTCACTTATGGAAAAGTATTAACATGCAGAAGTTTAACATTATATAATTATGCTCTTGTTCCCATTGCATATTTGTTCCAGGCTTGAGAAAATGATGCAATTGGAACGTGATAGTGAAATAGGAAAACTGTTCTTCGTTAGCTTAAATAATCCCCAAACCTCCGGAATTAGAGCATAAGCAAAGGAGAGGTGACAGGGACTGAAAAAGATGGAACACATCTGTACTTTGCGGAAGGAAAGTGACAAAATTCATTTTGAAAAGGCTGCCTGAACTAAAAAATGGGACAGTCATTATAGGACACAAATAATTTGAGCTATTAGAATTTTACAACATGATTTCATTTTTACTTTGATTATTTTTAAATGACATTTTGAAAGTGTTAGAAATTGAACTTTAATTGTCTGTTCTCAAATAACATATTGTCTTTGTCTAATTAAGCAAAATTGAATGTGCTCATAAAATAATGAACTTCTTGTCTCAAATCACACTGTGTTGCAGCAATTAAGAAGTACGTGCATCAGTGAAGAAGCTACTTAAAATAAGGAGAACAGTAGGTTAATTTACTAACCTTTGATTCCAGGTAGCACTCTTTCAGAATGCTAGTTGAGGTCACAAAAAACCATCAGTCTGACAGCATCCTCCTACTCCCCACTAACCTGCTTTATTAAAGGCTGCTCAAATTTGCAACAGCTGGCATTTCTGCTAACTAGGCTTTCAGAATATTTTAAGTATATTGTTTTGATATATTTTTACTTCCTGACCTCCAGAAAAAAAACAGACATTCATTGCAATATATGTATTTGGCCTTACTTGTGTGATTCAGCTGTGTCACAGCTTAGAAATTGAAGTCCCTCTGACTTCTCTTTGACTTCCCATGCAATTTGCACTCAGAAATAGAGGCTTACATGGAATGTGTCAGGTGCACATATAATATCTGTGCCTTGTGAACTTTCTAATTAAGTCATTGACTCGTGGTGCCTCACTGTGTTCTGACAACCTACATAATTTCACTTTCGTTCCAATGGCTAAATTTAAAAATTTACTAATCAAATTACTAATTTGTAATCAACTGAGTCTGATGCTCAAAACCCACTTGAAAATAATCAATTCACATAAATCTGCACACGTATTATACCCATGTGTGGTATTTCAGTAATTCACCTTCTTATCTTCCAGTAAAATATTTGTTTTGTATTGCTATGGGAATGAGCTCCCTTGTAATACTGGAAGTTCAACACTGTAGGTCTCCATCAACTTCCCCCCCAAAATACCCCCAGACAAACACAAAACCCCCAAAACCCACAACCCAACCAAAAAGCTCCAAACAAAACCTCTCAAAACCCCTTATATTTAGTGTGGTTTTTATACCGTCTTCGACTACATTCTCTTCCAGAAATACCAGTTTGAATAAGGCTGTCTACCCCCACCTAGTGGGCAACGTATTTAATGAACCGATGACAGCACTGTTACACTTGGCAAAACTGTGAGGCAGCAATTGTTCCTATTATAATTAAATAAAGAATGCAACTTACAACATCTGCGCAGATTAAATAATTGAGGCTCATGGGTTCTGTTGATAGCTGTGATTTAAAGTAGACTTTAAATGCTCCTAACCAGCTTTACTGCAGATTGTTGGTAGTTGTTCCAGCTTTGTGAAACCCATTTCCTACAAAAACCTGCAGGCCTTCTTCAACGAGTTATTGCACATCTACAGTCAGAAAATAGCTATAAATATTTTTCACAGGCTGTGCATTAAAAGAGAATGAAAAAAACCCCGCATCTATCAATATCCTTCAAGAATATCCTGCATCTTTCTGTGATTAAAATTCTGACCAGAATATGAGAATACACCTTATCTTAGTGATTACTTCTCATCTGATCTGGTGAATGAAGCACAAAGTCTGCAGTACAAGTAAGCTAAGGTTTAGGAAGAACCTTTCCTATTAATGGATTCAATCTGCATTGTAAGGTTACATAAGCAGGAAACGGGCATCTTTGAATTCTTATCTTTCTGTTGCCTCAAGCTGAAGGTGAATTCATCTGCTCTGAATCCACAGGGTAAAATAAGCTTTCAAGGAATTGAGCAGTTCTTACTCTCTTTGAAATAATGAGGGAAATAGAGGTGTTGTTTTCTTGCTCTGTATTGCATTTAGATGACTTCTTGAACAAGTAAGACTCACAGATTTAGTTTTCTCTTTGTTTATGGAGTTATTTTGAACTCCACTGACAAGGTCACTTTGTCTTTCACTTACTCTCCTTCTGGGCTTTTAAATCAAGTATTCCTGGCTGCAGAATGGCACAGCCTCTAATGGAGGAATGATGAGGACATGGAGTACACCCATAACTTTATGATCATGGTATTCATTGACTACCTCTGTTCTACTAAATTAAGTAGGGGCAGGTTATACTGTGTAACACTGACACTTTCACATAGTGTTTTATAATCAGCATGCTTTCACCATGATTTTGGCTCATACAAGCCCACACCAGGCACAGTTTCAGACATAGCCAGACCAGGGTTTGTTCCAATTAGGCAGTAGGAATGTAACCACAAAGAGAGTTTCACTGTAAGGATGTGACACCTCTAACACCTCAGTGAGAAAACCGAATATAACCCCAGAGTTAGATGCCTAACTTACAGACTTTGTAACTCAAAGTGACACAAGAGCCAGTCTACTTGCTCAGCTGTTTACAGGTAATTTAAGAATAGTGCCAATTATAAGCTTGAAGACTAAATGGTGACAACCTGAAGGTTTTTTAAGTCTTTTTTTTTTTTCTTAGTATTTATATGCTTGATGTCTACCTGTAATATTTAGTACCTAAAGCTTTCACATAGTGAGTGGATATTCAGTCTGCTAATGAGCCAGTCTTAATTTCTAATATAGGAGATATATTTTAAAATACCAGAAAAATGTTGAAGACTTTTTTTTTTCTTAATTTTTTATTTATCTTTTTTTGTCATAGATGTCTTCAAAACATACTAGAAAGCTGAAAGAATGCATTTACTTGAGTAGGGATAAACAGTCTAGGGTAATGGGTGTTAGGATGATGAACAACAGTATTTGAAATAAAAAGAATACTTAGGTAAGAGAAGGGACATAAATCTTATTCTCAGAGTGAGTATCAGTTGCACTTAATCTATTTTTCATGATGCCTTTATGTGTAATAGATTCATAGAGTGAAACAAACCCTAATATACAGATTTTGATGTTGGAACAGTAGCTGGCAGCAGTTACATGACAAGATACAGATTTTCTTCTATATTTCTCATGCTTTCTTACATTTCCATGGCTTTAAAAATGGCTTTAAATTTTTTAACATTTTTCCTTGGTGAGAGTGCCAGGATTTTGCCCTGGAACTTTGCCCATCCATTAAGACAGACAAATGAAGTTCTAGGGTTCATTAGTATCTGAAATGTGCCTTTGATATAAATATGGTTTGTAATTTTTTCTGTGACTATACAAAAACCAACCATAAAGACAGTTCCTCAGAAAGTGTTGTATTCCTGTTCAGCTTACAGGATGTATATTCTCAGGAGATAACAGAAAATGTTCCTCAGTGGAATGATAGCATAAAATCTTTAGGTAAAATTTTCACTAAATACCTTTTTTTCTTATGTTTGGCTTAAGCAGTTGGTGTTTCAAATGTCTAATTATTCTCTAGATGCAATCTATGACCTTTTATAATTGCAAATCATTTAACACTTGACACTTAACCTGTTGATCATTAGTAGATGTCATACATAATTCCAGCATATATAATGTACGTTATATGAAATTTGCTGAGACTTTGTCTGTACACTCAGCATAAGTAGGTTGAATTTATTTTTAAGAAGCATCTTCAAAAACTACTTAGGAATTTATTTTAAGATAACAAAATCTTGAAAATCATTTGTCAAAGTAATCCGACACAGTGACAAAGTACCAACAGCCCTTTTTAATATGGTGTCTTTAAACATTAAATGTCAGGCTATAAAATATTGAGGCTTTTTCATGTTACCTCCCTTGTCAAACTGCAGACCTGTTTCAAAGCCATGAAATGATTTCATCAAGAAATGCTGAGTCCCCCTTCCTATCAAGGGGAAAAGGAAATTTGCCAAACATAGGAAATCTACTTTTAGTAACAATGAAGAATATCTTTCTGCCTAGATTGATTCAAAGAGCCTGCAGTAGGCAATGAATTAGAAGTTCTTAATTTCATTTTATCCTTCTTGTCATATACCAGTGTTCATTTCAAGAAATTATTTCGCAATGCAGTCTTTAAGGAAAGACAGCTTTGGTTCAAAAAACAACAATACCTCATGTGAAAATATTTGACCACTCTAATTACTTATTGACCTAACAGCCATTCTTAGAGACAATGGGAAATACTTGTAAAGTAGTATTCAATATAACATATAAGATCATGAAATCAAAGATTAAGAGTCTTTGCCTACCTAAGGGCTAATGCTAAATGACATTAAACAAAGGACTTGGGGATTCAGTGCATTGGCATATAATTTAGACATTATTAAACTTCACTTGCTAGATGTTTGATCTTATAGGTTTGTTAAGAAAAAAACAGTATAATTCTTAAAATCAGTACAGAGTACTCAGGATTGATAATGCTGTAACTGCCATATGAAACAACAGAAAGAACCTCCATTTACCTCCATCAGTAAAATGACCAAAAAAGCCAAGTAGTTTTCTATATTCATTTAAAAATTCAGTAGTACATGAGTTTCAGATGCGTAGGCCTTTTTCTGTTCCTCCAGATCCCTACATCACTAATATAATGTCTCAACAATTAGCTTCAGGCCCTCTCCTTTTTTGAGGAAGAAAGTCTAGTTTGATTTCCTGCCTAATAAAAACCACTTCAGAAAATCATACCATAACAAACGGTGTACAAAAAGGCCAAGTGTATCACCACAGCCAATTAGAGCGGATTATTTTTTCTTCTATAAGTGCATTAACCTGTTATTACAGCTGTTCTGCAGAAGTACACAGCATGTTGAGGCAAAGGCACATTCAATATAAAGAAGAAAAGCAGGGTGCCAAGTTATCAGGAATAACATTAGCAGCAGTTTTTATAAATCTGACTAATTACGATGATCCCTGGGCTGCATTTACTGATCAGCAGAGCTGCGGTAACCATAGGAAAAGACAGAGCGTTCTCCCATCTACCTCTAAAGAGATGCCAGTGGAGAGAAAATATGCTACATGGCAGCCATCACCAGAACATGAAGTGGTAGGCCATTAGAGCACTCTTTAGGGAATAAAATGTCCAGAAAGGAGCTAGAGTGGCTAAAAGGACTCTGCTGTGAATGTGTCAAGTTCTGTTGCACTTCATCAGCTTTTTGTTTACCCTATTTTTTTATCTAGCTCTTGATACAATTTAAGGATTTTTAGCTTTGTCAATGGCTGCCAATGAAGCCCACCAACATGTTCTGGAAAATCTAATTAAGCTTTTTATGAGCTCTTTCTGATATTGTTTTTGTGTGTGTGTCTCATTTTTAAACCACACACTCTTTCTGATATTTCTCGTAAGTTTTCATAGTCACCTTAAAACATTCAGGTTTTCCATATTTTTTCAAAACCTACATACCACTGAGTATAGATGAAGATGATATGTTCATTTTGGTCATTTTGATGCAAATGCATCAGTATAAGGGTAGAATGCTTCCACATTTCTGCTTGTAAGTTGTAACCTAAATCCCTGTGCGCCAGAAGTTACTTTTATACGTACACATTTGGAAACTCTATGTCAGAAAGTAATCCTGCAGGTTAAAAAAAAAAAAAAAAAGCAAAAGAAAATAATTAAAAAATTATGATCCGAAAAGTTGTTTCACAACTAAATTAGTACCTTATTTGTTGAGGAGGGAAAGCATATTGAATACTGAGTGCTTCGTACTTCAGAGATAGAGCAAAAGCAGCCCAGTATGTATTTCTATAGCTTTTTATTTAGCATGCTCCCTCACATATACGTTCTCAGCTGGTCTTTGTGTTGCACTCTATCTTTATATGACTTCAATCCATTTATACCTATTTATCATGGGGTGATGTAACTCCTTGTTTAAGTCGCTCATGAGTCTTCTCATGAAGGTTTATATTTGTAGAACCACGATTAGGAAGTATTAGTAGAAGCACACAGATGAAGCTGGAGTTTCTTAGGATGTCTCAAGCAGATTAAGTCATTTTAAAACCATGCTGCTGCATCTAAAGATAGACAGACCACCCACACCCTGCGGTTTCCCTTGGACATGATTTCCTCCCACCCCTCGTACTGAAAAAAATAGAAAATGAAAAATGTTGTCAGTATAGAGAAAGCAACAGAAACACACACACAGGGTACAAGATACGGACTGAGGAGCAGTTGGGTGGGCACTTACAGTGGGAGCCCCACTCAAGAGCAAGATTATGGTACCTCAAAGAGGTTGTTACAGGTCTTTATGCAAAGCTATCTGAAGTTACTGATAAGGAAGAGATTTTTAAGAGAAAAATTTCATGGTTTGAAATTTGCGATTTTTGTCTATCTTCCAAAATGGCGAATGTTTCCATTTTTGTGAAGTTTCCCTCAGTTTTCTACTCACTGTCAGGACCATGGTCTCCTGGAAAACCACCAAGCAGTGCCTGTCCCACCACTCCAGCCAGAAGCAGGGCAATCAGAGAGCACTGGGGGCCTTACTGTGGATGCAGACAGGCCAAGGTTAGGCCAAGACATGGGCTCATGGGTGGGCCTGACTCAGGAGACCCATGGCCAGGCCAGGCAGGGCTGTGAGGACTGGAGATGGGTCCTGCTATGGTATCACTGGGGCAGGGTCTGATGGCCCCAGCATCTGAAACGGGGTCTTGGACCTTGGGCAGGGTGGAGGGAATGCTGGGTTGTACACGGTTACAAAAAGGACTGGTGGTGGACTCAGGATCCTCACAATTAGAAGCAATATGTGCAGTAACCATTTAGTGTGTGAAACTGCAGGCTACACAGCTCAGGTAAAGGAGAAACAGGGAAGCATGAGCAGGTAGAACTGAAATTGTGGGTCTCCTCATGGGGACTGAATTCAGGTTTCCACCAGTGTGGGGTTTATGTGTGTCCTCATAAAATGAGGAAATGCATTCACATAATCTTTCTTGCCAGAGGAATGATGAAGTTGTTAAAATATTTTAAAGCGCTTAACTATAGGGTTTTTTTGTTTTCTCATTTGGCATTATGTATAAAGGCAGCTATAACTGATGCTTGTCGAGACTTTCTGAAAGGCTACATATCCTTGGGCTAGATACAGCTGTTTATAGACTGATACATCAGCAAAAGCCTTACAGTAGTGCTTGTGAAGAGCCATCATTAAGGCTACCCCTGTAAGCAAGACCACAAACTGGTGGCACTTGAGCCTCTGGGCTTCAACTAACCTGGTGAAGGACAATATGGGTGACCATTGTCCTGGACCCTGCAGCCCCTCTGCTTGACTCAGACTGTCTGCCTCCCTCTTCCTTCCGTTCCACAAGAGAGAGTAATTCTTCTGTCCTGGCAGCTCAGTGTCACTGTGCTTGAGTATGCTGACTGCTGATGCCCAAACTGGCATCACTGGCCACACAGGGTTTTCTGAACAGATTGATTTTAAAGTAAATGTATGCATTTGTTTGGATGAATGGAATGTTACAGAGTTTTATTATAAAAGTTAAAGGAGAGAGGAGGAATGTAGGGCAGAGTTACGCTGCTGTTGGCAAGTTTTAGTCTCTAATTTTTTACCCCTATTTGGAATGGAATTGTAAAAGACAAACAAGTGAGAAAAAGGAGACTCCTTACATGTCCTCCCAGAGGAAAGGCGGAAAAAGGGAAAGCAAAGAGCAAGTAAAGAATTAGGCTATGAGTTTCTTCTCTTCTTTTTCTCACAAAAAGAAAGCCAGATGAGGTAATGTGAAAACCAGAAGCACCAACTAACCATAAAAGAAAAAGGCCTGATCGTAGCTTGACCTGAAAATAATGATAGGCGATGCAGACAGAATTTAAGGCACAGGAACAGCAACATCCTGGAGGTCTAATGTGAATTACCACCATGGGGAGAATGACATAGGAGAGCATATACAAATAAAGAGAATCAAGATTCTGTGGCTATGACAAGTTTCTTGGAGTGTGTCCAGCAGCCTCCTTGGGGCTCAGTAAGTTCAAATAGTAAACCTTGCTGTGCCTGGACAGGCCAAGCAGACTCCCAGGGGTTCCTTGAATATATAAGCCATAGAGAAAAACAGAAGCAATGGACAGCTCGTATAAAATCACAGTCACTCTCAAAACAAAATATCAGCATCTCTTCAGATATATTACACTTATGAAACAGAAGTGGGCCAGTATTCCAGTGCAGTTAGCATACTCCCCTGGAGTGTTTAGATCCCTTTCCAAATCAGAAAAAGATGTAGTGTCAGAGTTGGTCTAGATATCAGCATGAAGGATAAACTCTGCAGTAGCTATCTTTCCTGTTAGAATGGGTTCACTCTGTAAGGACTATTTAATATTCTGTGAGTCAGAGATTCATGCACTAAAATGATCTTTCAGGTTCATCCTATATTATCACTAGAAAAGATGGTGGTATCATTTAGTAGGGGTTTTTTTTCAGTGACTATCCAGTTACTTCTATGACATGAACCAGCCTCCTACCTCTACTTCACCATTTTTCAGCCTTAACATAGAATTACAAGTAGCATTACAGGTGTTAGTATGGCTTCAGACCTTGCAGAAAAGCAGGGAACTGAATCCTTGTCTCACAGTCTTGAGGGAATGATGTAATTCCCAGCTGCTTGGTAAAATATATATTCAATGTATCCACTTTTCTTTGCCTTTAGATTTCTTACAGAAGTCCAACACCAAACATTTTATTTTCAGTTCAGACAGAACAATGCATTCATTACCAAATGAAACAAAACTGTACATCTCCCTGCATGATAAACAGTGCTTTTTGCTATATGCAAGGAAAAAAAAAGTAAAAACCCTATGCAACAACTGAGCTTTAAATAACAAATTGTGGGCGTTTTAAAATAGCACACCAAATCTGAACAGTGTGTTTGTTTTTACAGCATCTAAAAGATACAGCAGGGTGTGCTGTTTTGAATGGGTGCAGGTGTGAATAATTAAAAAAAACACATTTATGTGTTTGATTACATGATCATTCTCATAGCTATAAGTTATTCTAATCAGCTACACTGGGAGATGATGGGACCTTTATAAACAACATATACAGGAAGTCTGGGTAATGTCTATGTAGGCTGGGTCTCTTTCTTAGCATGCAACATTGCTGAACAGTAATAAACCTACAACAATAGACTTCACACGTTTTCAGACCTCCTTTTCCTCTCATTGTACTGCACCTTCAAAATAACTATCCTTTCAATGTTAAATAGCAATTTCCTTCTTCCAAACTGGTTCAAAACACACACTGACATTCTAAATGTCTTAATGACAATTTAATTATAACAAGCCAGAAGATACCTGTTACTTTGAGAAGCAAAACACCACACACACTGAATTTTTGCTCCCCTATCTTTTTTATTCCTTTAAAAAACAAAGAAAAATAAACCTATGACACAGCTCTGTATTTCTTTACTTTTCAAGTTAAAAGAACAATGCCTCATTCACAAACCAAAACCCCCTCATTAAGAATACCTCTGCGTATGTTATTGTACTCACATAAAACCAACTTTGCCACCTCTTGAGCATTAGTCTGTGCCTTCCTGAGTCTATCTTGTATCAGTTCTTCTACTACTTCTTTACTGAAGCAGTGACATGCTGATCCATAAACTTTTTTTGTTTCCAGTGGCTCTACACATACCAGTTGTGTAGGTGAATTTATCTAACCACCCACTACTCAAGTTTTTTTATTACTGCACCAGTAATAGTAGGGTCTTAGGGAAAAGAGGCACCCAGTGTCCAAACTATTTTAAAGTTGCCCATGCTTCAATGAAGTAAATTACCTCAACACACACGAAAGACACAGTAGGTAAATATCTACAAATATAGAAACAGAAATTAACAAAATGGCTCATCTGAGATCTTTTAGAAATCAACAGCAAGAGAATTCGGATCTCAGGATACCGATTCAGTGCCCTGTCCAAACAGTACAGTGTTAAACTATATGTCAACATTCAATTCACTAATGATAAGCCTTAAGGGTCAACAGGGTTTTCCCATACAGACTTATCAGGTGGGAATTAATAAAACAGGAGCTGATCAACAGGAAAAATACTTTATCTCCTCACAAAAATCAGGAGGCAGTCTGGACCTTTTTCACATCTTAATTCTGCCAGGCACACTTGCCCTCTCATGAACAGAATCTTTTTGCAAATATGGTAAGAGTGAGCTTTGGTAAACTTTAAAAGCAGGACAAGACATTTGCATGTGAATACCTGGGCACCCATATGACTTGTAGTCATTTTTCCAAACCACTTTGATAAAGAGAGGTCAGATTGCCTAAAACGGTGAGGTTAAACATAAAGATGAGATTAAATATAAAGTTTTAGATTCATTCCCACAAAAATTAAGGGTCTCAAAGTGTGCTACTCAAGCTTTACACCCATAAAGTAAGTTTTAATTAAGGGTTTTCAAAACACAAGCTTAGCCTGAATGTGAATATTTTGATTAAATACACACTTGAAATAAATTTTTAAAAGGGAAGAATAATTAAAGGTTCTAAGGATGTGATAAAATTGTTACTGAACCTGGCAGTAAATGGATTTAACTTATCAAAAATATTTTTGAATTATTTTTATATTACTCATTTAAAAACGTTAGCAATCTGTGCCATACTGCTACAACTGTGAGACAGCTGCTTTTCGCATTTCATATTATATAACTGTTATAAATAATATAATGATCTGACTGTTCATCCATGAGATGTAAAAAGAATAGTTGAGTCCCTTTTGCATTAGCTGCAGCCACATCAAACTTGGGTGATAAAGGGAAGAAGACAGATGATGAAAAACTTTTAAAGCCTACATCACATTTGAGCCCACTATTACAACACTGACCACATGTAAGAATTTGTGATATAGCTATATACGCTACCCATTAGTGTTGGGTGACAATACTTTATCTTCTTGAAAAGTGATGCAACATTTTTCCCAAAATACTCCCCTCATCTCCTTTACTGCCTTCCTTACCCCCTTGAGGAAATAATTACTTTGAAGACGCAAGTCAGATACTGAACCCTGAAATTCTTGCTCTGCCTAAAACATTCAGCTATGTTCAAATTCAGAGGTTTTACATCCAAACTTATTTGATTATTTTTGAACTCACAATACTGATTCTTACTTTTCCTGCTTATAATTTGAACTATAGTTTTTATATTGTGGATCCAAGGGAACATACAGACTCCCTGTACATGAGAACTGTGACAGAAGAAGCACTGTCATTTCCTTTGAAGAGGTGCTCAACATTTTGAAATTGTCAAGAGTTAGCTGTAAGCCTCCTTCTTTAATGATGAACACAATTATTGCTTTAAAAATAGCACTGGTTTTTCATTAGAGAAAAAGAATGCTCTCTTATTGCTTGCTTTAGGTTAGAAAGCAAAAAATTAATGATATGTCCTGTTCTAAAAGGAACATAGTGGTGTTCATCAGGATCTTGATAAAAAATAGAGAACATACATATTGGTGGCACAAAATTCTACGTTATATCAGAATGATTTCACAGAAATGTGAGAAATAAACTTTGTAAATTTTTACATGTGGTTCAGTAACACTACAGTTTAAGTTTAGCTTAAGTTTGAAGTTGATTTATTTTTTTTCTCACAGGGCCAGAGTAAGCTGTAAATTCCAAGCAGAGTTCTTGAATACACCAGAGCATGTGAAATAACCTGTGTTTAGGCAACTCTGTCTGCCCTCACTAGTCTGAGAACCAACCATACAGAAAGCAAATGCCAGAACAGCATGTTTCCACCTGCCCTCTTTTATCTGCCAGCCACTGGATAAACAATAGAAATTTTAAAAATGACAGATCCCAATATTTTGCTGTCCTGAAAAGACATGCACCTACACATTCCACAGAAAATACGCCACCAAGAAATGAGCCTGGGGTTAAAAAGGTTCTTTCTATTCCTGCTATGGAAGCTCCACCATACTTGTGCAAATTAAGATTAAGTAAATATTTGGCCAAATAAACAGAAATTCAGAGATCAACCACATATCCATTTAGTCTTTATGCCAGTGAATATTTCATTAGTTTTACAATGCATAATGACTCCACAGCAGAGACTGAAGCACATACATACATTCAGAGATACCTGAGGTCTAGCCCTGGAATGAGTTCAAGGTGAGTCCAAGTCCTTTTCCTAATTTGGAAACAGGCACTCTCAAGCAGTACCAAATCAAAAGTGATGTTTAGTAAAAAGAGGAGATAGGGTTACAGCATAATCTATTTCTGGGTCTGCCTTTTGCCCAAGACCTCACCTAGTTTGAATGCTTACAATTCATAACAATTGAAGCAAATTGTTACTATAGTGGGAACCCACTACCAAGGACTAAATTAAACAGTAACATGATCCACTCTCCTGTGCTATTAACAATTCTCCTTGTAGCTAACATTCTTACAAATTCTGCAATAAAATGTAAGGACATCAAACTCCTAAAGTTATTGACAAGACTGTGACAAGACTGATTGTCATCTGTACACATGAGCAGTAAAGTCATTTGACATCCACTGGCAGATTTCCAGAGTCAGTGTGGGACTTGCTACTTCCCCGTCATGCTTAGGCCTTGGAGATGCATGAGCTGTATCTGCAATAACAAGCAGCTACACAATGGAAGTAGACCAATAAAGAGGAGCAGCTGGTGATAAGGGTCCAGTGTGCACAGCACATTTCAAGTAATCTTACTTCTGACTTGCCACTTTTTAGACTGAGTAGCCAGCTGTTCAGGAGTGTATCAGATGGCTCCCAAAGTGAATCATCTATTTTAGTGGAAAGAACTCCAGAATATGCCCAACATCTTGTGTCACAAATCAAATCAAACACATGATCCAACGTGAAATGCTAACAGAGACTTATCCTAAAGCTACCTTGACTCTCAGCAGAGGCCTCAATCCCATTTACATGCAGGTAAAGCACCTCTATAGCTCCCCTCTTTTGCCCTGGTTGCCTCATTAAGAGCCAAAAGTAGATAATTTTTCAGCAACTGACTTCAGGAGTATTTCTTATACAGAAGGGACCTTTTTATAGGAAGTGACTATCTGAACTATTGAATCTAGGCCCCTGAAGGCAATTGTCACAAATTATTTGTTAATGAATCAAATACCATGTACAAATTACTTTTTGTCCTCCATATTCCCACTGGAAGGTTGTGGCACTCTTGACTGACACAGGATAGCTTAATTTAATACCATCAATATCCACTAATTAAAGCAGCTATGCTTCTGGGTCTCTTCATATCAGTCACTCCCCACACTCCCACCTATACACACTGATCATGTCCCCCCTTCCTTTCTTTTTCTAGACATTTACTCAACAGGTTTACATTTTGTACACCATGTTTATATACTTTTTAGGCTCTCCAGATTATTATAGCTGTTCTCATTTGCATTTATTGAGGTTAAATTTATCTTTCTTCAACATGGGTGACTTGTATAACAGAACTGCTCACAGTATCTGTTAAAATGTAGGCTCTATTAACATTTTGTTAATATTTTCCAGACTTGACTGGAAATATTTAGATTGACATTATCTAGGATCACATCCCATTTTCACAGACATATGATGCACATTGCTCATACTCAAAATGTGATCAATAAATGTGATACGCTCTTTTTCTCTCTTAGTAAATTCCAACTGCTGACATTTCCAGAGTGATGCTAAGATTGTTATTATTAGTTCCTAAGAGTCTTCTGACATCCTGATTATTAAATTTCATTCATGCTCATTAGACAAACTCTCAAGATAATACAATTTCTCTTGATTCTTCATCAAGTTTTCGCTGTTGCAGTATCTCTGAACCTTAGGATATCAGCAAATTTAAACAACACGTTGCTTCACTGATTTTAACATTTATCTTACTTTGATCCTTAAGAGAATTCTGACAGTAATATCATGATCCTGGCATTAGTATCCTCATTTTCCTTTCAGGTAGTTCTTTCTTATGTATTTCTCTAGTTTAATTAATTATTTTCTATGTCTCTCCCATGGAATAGATATTTTACTAAGCTCTCAGAAGCACAGCTTCTACTTTATTTCTTTTATTCAGAAAATAAGTTTAGGTAAGAAAGTTACCAGGTTAGTCTGTCAGTCACTATGTCTGCAAAAATTATGTTGCACCTTATTTCATCTGCCTGAGCTGATTCATCATCATCGTCATCATCATGCCCACATTAGAAATAATACTTACATAGTACTGTGAATTTTTTAAAAGCAGCAACAATAGATATTTTGGCATAGAAAAAGGTGAATGATTTTTTGGTATGGGGGACTCAAAGACAAGAGAAAAATTACATAAAGCTGGTGCCAGCATTGGTAATGAAACTCCGTTGTTTTGAAGACCCAAGTTAATGTTTCATTCATGCTTTCATTCTACAGAATAACTATGCAAAAAAATTAGTAACATGCTTGCACTTTTATGAACTTTATGGTACCTTATGGAGTGGTTTGAGGTTAGTATAAATTATGAAAGTGACAATATGTTCTTTTAGTAGATGTTGAAACCATATGCTTTTATGGTGTCAGGATGAAAAGGGTAATAGAAAAGAAACTATCAGAATTCAGAGGGCTACATGAATACTCTCTAGTTGTTCTGAAAACACAGTACCTGTCAAAACATGGGTTTCTGCCACATTTTGCTAGCAGGGCTTCTGACAGAGCTTAGATGTTAATTTCAATCAGTACTATAAAATTCTAATGTCATCCTATTCCTTTATCTCACAAACTGTCAGGGTGAAGTGATATGTATAGATACGAAATAGCAAAAAACATGAGCTTTTTCAGGCTTTTAAGAGGACTTAAATGGCTATATTCTTCTTAAGGACATATAGATGCAACTGTAATTTCACAATATTCCCCTCAGACATTCCTCCATGGTTTCTTTCTATGCATTAAGTGGAGCTATTAACATGCAAGAGTCTCCCATCGACATTTAATACAGCAAAGTATTTTATGATCTTATGCAACATGTAATCATTATTTTGTAGCATATGGCCATGAATTTGAGAGAAATCATTTCATATGTGCATCTTTCATCTTTGAAGCTCTGCAAGAGTCCCATCCACCCCCTCCTTAATAACTAGTACTCTGAGAGTTTGTCCAGAGGATTTACTGGCTTCAGACACAAGTATCTTGGCTATTGATGCTCTGCAATAATTAAGCTGCACCCCATGCCCATCCAGGTACCTTCTCATTCTTATATACACCACCTTTTTTTAAAAAAAAAAAAACAAGCATCAAAATGTTGAAGTAGTAGCTTTGTCTCTGTAACCTTGACAACACTATTAAACAAAGACTGAAAGAACCAGTAATAACCCTTTTAATAATGAACAGCAAATCTTGTTGGCTGCTGTCCCGCACAGTGACACAACTGCATATGTACACACATGCACACACATCATTGCTTTTTATTTCCGGGGAGAAAAAAAAGCCAAACAAAACCACCACCACCAAAAAAAAAAAAAAAAAAAAAAAAAAACAAAAACAAACAAACAAAAACCTCTCACAATTCTGTTTTACCTTTTATTTTGGTTCAAAAATAGTTGTAACAGACCAGATCCTATTATTTTCAGAACTCATTTCTCATTGTCAGAAAAATCATTCAAATAAACCAAAATGGACTAACACAGAAGCATAATCACCTATATTCCCATCTGTAGAGAAGGGAAACCCAGGGCTACAATTGAGAAGGAAGAGCTCTACAAAGACCTCTACAAGAAGTTCTGCCTGTACCCAGGTGCATGAGTGCATACATCCAGGAAGCTATACAAAAAAGAACCAATATGCATGAAATTAGAAGATATCACAGCTGACTCACGGGCACATAACCATATTAATTGTGGCTTGGATTCCTAAGAAAAGTACATTTATATAATCATAGTGGGTCTGCATGTCTATGGCTTTTTAACCACTGGCCAGCTTCAACAGGTTCTCAAAGAGGGATAAAGGTCTTCAAGCCATAAAGCTCCTACAGGTTTTATGAAGACCAACTGTCTTGTTTGGGAATAGTATTGTTAGTGAGCTTACTCAGGGAAAACTGTAAATTCAGTTAGCCTTATTCTCAAGAGAATGCAGAAAACTGTAGGGAACAGGTTCTTGCTGCTCACACAATTAACATTACGTTATGTATAGGAAATTAGGGCTCAGTTTACAGCTCTACTGAAAACTTCCTGTATAGAATCAGAGAGTAAATTAGGTTGGAAGGGATCTCTGGAGATCAGCAACTCCTGGTCAAGCTGCTCAGGGCCACAGACTTCCCATTCAACACATTCCAGAGCTGAACAGCTGTTTGTGAAATTTCATTTTTCCCAATACCCAATCAGATATTTTTCTCGATTCCAATTCTATTTTCTCTTTTGCTGTATGCTTCCAAGAACAGTCTGACTCTATCTTCCCTATACTCTGCCATTAAAGATGGACAATGAGATCCCTATTTAGCTGTCTCCAGACTTAAAATCAGGAGTTACAGCCCCACATTATAGATCTTAGTATATGTATGTATACTCGAACTTGTGAAAGTGCACAGCTTCCTTTTTCTAACATTCATTTGTCTTACATTTCTAATTTCAATCACTAAATAAATGTCAGCTATAAAGATACTTAATTGAAATTGCAGAATTTTGGGAGAAACGTAAGGAAAATAGGGGTTGTATGGAAAAATTATAATCTAATTAAATTTAAAAGTGGCAGTAAATCTTTTTTGCTCTTTTATTGTAATGAAGTAGTTCATTGACTGCATCTGCAGTTTTAATTTTGAATTGCAGTATGACATCCTATCCCTACTTAACAACGAGGAGTAAAGTTTAGGCACCTCTAACAACCAGTTCCACCAAGTCTGGTGTGGCCAACTAACTTCATTCACATTTCTCATCATGTGAAATTCAGATGGAAAAGGCAGAAGATGTCATTTTTTTTAAAATTCTGCATTGAAGTTTTCCAGCAAGAGATCCCAGCAAACCTTTCACACATCATCAGAGTAATAATGAAATGCATTAAAACTAATGTTCATTTCTCTTTTGCTCTCTGAAGCAGAAGAAGAACCCAATGAAATGAAGATTTATAGCACTTAATGACTCCATGAAAAATGCAAAATACATACAGCTTAAGCTCTGCCTGATGGAACCCAATTTTTATACCCTAGTAAGGGCATTTTCACACAATCCTTTACACAAAAGGGGTGAAACAAGAATCTTCAAATATCTTAAAATTTATATATCCGATATATCATCATTTTTTTAACTGTATAAGATCAAATACATGGGGAAAAGTGTGATAAGTAATCATCAGCAGACAGTAGTGGATCCAAAGCTAAAACAGATGTGTATTAAGAAACTGTATTTGAACTCATGGTTCAAAAACGTGTATAACAGAATGTACTTTACACTCAGCTGGAGTCCATCATGTCACATCATGGTGAACATAGTATCATGTCAAGAATCAAATACCAAGATTTGTTCAAGCAAATACACCTTTTTACTGGAGGGGATGGGAAACAGAATAGAGTAGGCAACTTCAATGTGATGATTTTTTTTTTTTTTCCTTAAAACCATAGGTAAGGAAAAATGCTGTCACTGAAGACTGGCAACAAAATTTTTAAAACATTTCACTGTCTTCTTCACATCTCATCTATGTGCATGCTTATCGCCCAGTTTAACATCTTAAAATTTTGTGCTAGTATTATACTTAAAGTTATCATTTCATACTATGATCTACCCAGAAAATTTAAGATGCATTGTTTGTAGTAGACTGTATATTTATAATCCATCAGCTAGGTGTGATTTTGCTGTTGTAACCCACCTAGGGAACAGGCTGTGAGCTTCTGAATTAATTTTTGGGCTTAAAATTTCAGTTTACACCCAGTTATACAAATTGCAGCAAGATACTTTGGAAGAACCAAATATGTCTGAGGATGTTGCCTGTAGGGTAAAGACAATGCTCCTGGAAAGATGCAGACAAAAAAGTTATATTTCTTTGCCAGGATATTTTCTGACTAGCTACAAGTACTAGTAAGATTAGTATGATAATAATTCTACAAATTACTTTAGCTATAAGACAGTAGAGAAGAATACTACAAGTAACAATCAGCTGTCTTGCAGGTGTGTTTTGCATGCCTCAGATCCACTCCTCAGTTTGTACGTGCATTTGGTTACAAGAATTTCTTTATAGGATTCTAGAAGAAGATCCATTTCACCTAAGTGTGAGCAGCTACAGGGTTTTGTTGTAACAGGCTGAAATAAAAAAAAAAAGACACAGACTTTATGGCTACTTCTGTGCTAATACAAGAGAAAATAAGAAAACCAGGCCAAAGACTCATCTCTATAAAGGGATAACTGCATTTTGCAACTTATGTTCATGCAAATAAATTTTCTTCCCTTCCAAACCAGTATGGCTTTGTCCTTCCTGATTGCTAATTGGGGAAGCTCCTGTTTTGTATGTAAGAGCTAATTAATAATTAATACAATTAATCAAGAGCTGGCAGTGCCCTTACAGACTTTGCTAAAACAGGCAAAGCCTGTATGAGATCCTGGCTTATGGAGTTCTGTTGTACATATGCCCACCTAGGTGTGCTCAACTTGCGCCTGAGTCTTTCTCAATAGCTTCCCACTCTTACACCTCTGGATCTCAGACATTTCACTTTCTCTTGCAATGTCGGGAGGCAGCATCCTGAAGACAGTGGTTTTGAAGTGGGTGAATTACAGCTTTTCATACCACCTTGAGATTTTAAGTCTGAACAACCTCAGCCCATTTCTGTGAAAGTCAAACCGATTAGTTTGTCATCTCCAAAGACAGTTCACAGCTGCTTTGATTCTGCAGTGAACTGGACAAGGCATGCTTACATGATCAGTGACCAGCAGTTACCATTAGTATCTCACTTTGGAGAAAGTAGTCAGCTGCTTCTTGAACTGTCTGTAAGCTGCAAATGAGGCTGTAGGACTGATGTCTTCCTTTGAACAAGATAAGTACCTGACGTTGCTCCTTGACTTTCATGAACCATGTGAGTATTTCGAGTGAGTATCAACCTAAAAGGCTGCAAAGATTCAAAGCTACTGGCTAAAACTCAGGAGCTACAATGTATAAAACCCCCCAATTAAAAGGAAATGCTGGGGGGGGGGAGGGGGGGGGGAGCATAGAGAGAAAAAGCAAACTAAATTTTCTTTTCTTAAAACATAGAAGGCTCTTGAGTAATTCTGATTTAAATTATTCGCCTCAAAATTCAACCACTTCTTGAAGCAGCAAAAATACTTTGTTCCTTACTGCTGTGAGATGTCTCATTTAATTTCAGCGATCATGAACTTAGTATCCAATCTAAGTTACATCTCCCAATTCAGTCTAAGGCAATGGAGAGAGGCAGCCCCTTCTTTTGCAGATTTATTTCCTCTGTTTTAAATGTCTGGTTTAGAATAGGATGAAATGGCCTCCAGAGATGCCTCTCTCTCTAATTACCTAGTTATACTGAGAAACAGTGTCCCCAGCTTACAGACAGGAATTGAGCAGTGGAGAAGTCAAGGTCACACGCAGAATCTGCTCCTGAGTAGGATTCAGTACAATACTCCTGAGTGCTACTGACATGCTCCATGTACCAGACCAACAAAATACAAAACTCATTCATCAGTTCCTCTTTTCTCTCTTTCTTTTGCATGATTACCCTACCTTTATAAATTTTAGCTTTCTTCATATGAAAAAAAGGCTCTTTGCATAGTTGCCTGTGTTAGAATGCAAGAAAAGGAGACAATTCAAGAGTAAAAATTATAGTCCTAGCACCAGAGGAAGTGATCTGTTTAATGACTTATGGACAAAAGTAAGGGGAAAAAGAAAGAAATTAATAATTAAACAAAAAATAGAAACCACATTCAAATGGTGGCTTAGTTGAAAAATACATATGTAAAGACATGGAAATGTGTATTCTATCTTTTTATGTAGACAGATTGAATACCCAAAAGGTAATCTCTTATGTAGTGGAAACTTCAGCTCATCTGTCAGATCTGTAATCCATCTGTCACTGAAGAAACAACCAGAAAATTTCAGCCAAAATGATTCAGGCATCTCTAAGAACAAGTGAAGTAAAAATATTTTCTTTGCCTATGTTAAAAATACTCTGGCAGACTTCTTGAGAACATTTAGCAATTCTTATTTTAGAGTGACAACATATGCATCACTTACTGATGGAGATGATCTTTGTGTCTGGGATGTGTCTTTGCTGCTGATTAAAGTCCATCAGTGTGAAGCCTGCTGTGGGTTTGGGAAAAAAGAAAAGCAAAGCTTGCAAAAGTTTCATAGGTACTCTTTTCTACAAAGAATCAAAGCATGAAGGTGAAGGAGACTGCTTGACATTTCCACACTGCAGTGTTTGATTTTGCATGTGCTCTCTAATGCCTTGTCTTTGTATACGTGACTGTGTGTATATATACATGTGTGTTTGTGATGTGCATTTGACATGTTTATTCCTCTGAGAAATAAATCAAGCTTTCTTTCTTACATGTACAGAATTGGGGCCCAGAGATGCTATTGATGCAAAATTAAAATACATCTAGGAGCAGCAGTATTTCCAAAAAAATTATTTTTTTTTGTTGCAAATTTACACACCAATTTCTTTATTCAGACTGTACTCCTAAGTTTATCTACTTACTACAAATATTGGTGGGAGTGCATTCTTCCTTTATGCACACGTGTTAACAGGAAGTGAAAGCCCCACCAGTGTTCTTAGAAAATATTCTGTCTAATGAGTTTAAAAAATGGAGCTTGAAGAGTGCAGGAAGTGCATAGAGGAAAACTCAGCATATTGCATACAAACCTATTTCAAATCAAGTGGGTTGTGAAAGGATTTTAGAGCTGTCTTTTTCATTGTGAAGAATTGTGAAATTTTATAATAAAAGAAGCTGTCGCTCTCAGTGTGGCATCTTTATTCTTCCTTGGCCAGGAACTGGAGCACAAGTAAGTCCTGAACCAATACTAGGTACAGCAAATAGAGGGGAAGAATTATTTAAGTAGAAATAACCTCTGACGACACTCTTATTCATTGCAACAGTGATCAATTAACAGGGAAGCTCAGGAAAGGCCCTTTATCTAGTGGTAAGACTGGCCTACATTTGCCGAAAGCTGTCCCTACCATATTTTCATTAAATACACCCAGAAGACATGCAGAATTAGAGAAGAAATTGCAAAAAACATCTTGTCCATTTATAGGTATCTGACTG
>JANRGW010050543.1:0-21878 GCA_024733675.1 Psilopsiagon aymara | reverse complement strand
ACTTGTTCCAACAGTTCCATGTCCTTTTTATGTTAAGGACACCAGAACTGCACACAATACTCCAAGTGAGGTCTCACGAGAGCAGAGTAGAGGGGCAGGGATCACCTCGCTCAACCTGCTGGTCACACTCCTTTTAATGCAGCCCAGGATACAGTTGGCTTTCTGGGCTGCAAGAGCACACTGCAAGCTCATGTTCAGTTCCTCATGAAGAGCTCATAGTTTATTAGAGAATATCTTACTAGTTTTTTAATCACTGGGGAATGGGGGGTGGAATGTTTGTTAACAGCAGAGGTGTCAAGTGGTCCTCTCAAGCAGTTAGAGCCATATAAAACCCAAACTATGCTCATGCTTTTATTCCTTCTTATTGTGAAAAGATTGTTGTAAGCTATTCAGAGCAAGTGTCATGTTCAGTCAATGTAAGACATGAGTCATTGTACAGAAAGCTGTTTTATCTGTATTACAGTGAATTATGCAGTGCACATCTTGCTTTAATATGAAAGATAACATTGTTTAAATGATCAGGTGAACAATACCACTGGAAGTGTTGTTGAAAGTTCTAGTCACATAGTCCAAGCAGCATACATAAACACCAAAAAGTTACGAGGCAGTTGATTGAAGACCTTTCCTTCAGCTTCTAAGGTGATGAAGTTCCTGGCCAGTTTTCTAAGAAAAAGTTAAAGAAAAAAATACTACTTACTCAAACAGACACTGCTCCTCTAGCATGCTAATGGCCTTAGAGATGGACAGTATTTAAAGCAGTAAATGGAAAAAAGAAAGTGAGAATTTGTTAGCTTGAAAAATTTTTAAAAGCAGCTCCTCATAATGATTCTTTATAAAGGAAATACTAGCCATGTTCGAAGGAATTGTTTCAATGTATGTTTACCAGGTAATTATGAGGGACTGTAGTGATAGGACAAGGGGTAGTGGGTTCAAACTTAAACAGGGGAAGTTTAGATTGGACGTAAGGAAGTAATTCTTTACTGTAAGGATGATGAGGCACTTGGAGGGTTGCCCAAGGAAGTTGTGAATGGTCCATTGCTGGTGGTGTTCAAGTCTGGGTTGAACAGAGCCTTGAGCGGCATGATTTAGTGGGAGGTGTCCCTGCCCATGGTGGGGAGGTTGGAACTAGATGATCTTGAGGTCCTTTCCAACCCTAACTATTGTATGATTCTATGATTTTCTACAAAATTAGTAATAATTCTGAATTTTATTTGAAAAACCCATGCTTGAAATACATAAGCATAATTATAACACTTTAGAAGTCAGAAAGTAAGATTGTACTAGTCCTAAGCATTTGTGAAATTGTAAAATCAGGTAACTATGTTAAGTATTAAAATTTTAAGTAGTAGAACCATAAAATGCTTTTCTGTTTCCATGTTGCTTTTCTTGCATCTTTACCTTTTTTGCATTTGTGATCTAGTGCTGTTTTTTCCATAAGTCTGTTTTTTTCAGTATGTTGAAGTTGCAGAGTTATAAAAAAATCAGTTTGAGGATAATTTAAATACTGTGGGTATTAATTGATTAAATATATCTTCCGTTCTAATGACTGTATGATTATATTTAAGTAGGGTATCTGAGGCATATCAGCTGTCAATATGTATTGAGTGTTTAGTTCATCTTGAAAAAAAAAAGTATTCTCTTCTAAAAACTTTTCATGCCTCAAAGTATTAACAAAAATTCTGACTGGATGTACTGATCCTGAGTTGTTAGCCTAATCCCTTATGATATAGTTAGTCAATCAAATATAGCAGAATGAATGTATCTTGAGTTTGTATAGCCTTGGAGAACTCCAAGATGAAATAGTTGTAAACTTGGATAATTGAAAGAGTAGGGAGAGCAAGTTCACTATATGGTATTTCTTTCTTAAGGAGGAATCTATAGCACTTGATGGTAGTATGCTACTACTGATAGTAAATTTTTTTACTTCTTTGCTGTTATGAAAGCTGCCTAAAATTCTGCAGGTTTTCAGTGTGTTTTTACATCAACCAGTATGCTGTGTGGCTTTGGTACTCCCGAATTGTTTGGTTTGTTTGGGGTTTTTTAGACAATAGTAATTCTTCCTGTCTAAAGTTATACCTTTTCTACGTTTAGTTGTATTTCTGGGACAGCTATTGTTGATGGTGGGATTTCTGAATAACAGTTCTTTTAAAAGAATTGTAAAACGTATGATAATTCGTCCTATGATAATTTGTCCTTTGCAAGCATTTAGTTTGAATGTGATGCTTTATAGATTACAAATAAACATTAATATGAGTAAAAGTTGCATTTTCAGAAATGCAAGAACATGCATACTGTATTAATACACATTTATACTGTAGAAAATGGATCAGCTTTATTGATGTAATAAATTAGCAGGCTTTTGGATTAATAAGGTAGAAATCATTCAGGTAGTTACTACACTGTTTAGAAATTCCATAGTAAAATTGGAGCTCATACGTATATATTAATCCTTGTTGAAGCACTTGGTCAATACTCTTTAATTTCTCTTTTTTCAGCACAAAGGATGATTGTTTCAATGTTAGCATTCAGCCGCCTGTTGGAGAACTGCTTTTGCCTGTCACTATGTCAGAGAAAGACTTCAAGAAGGAGCAAGGTGAGAAATATTTCAGCAGCTTCAATGAATGTATTTGGATGTGAAGAGGGCTGTGTGCCTTTCAGTTTCCAAGCATACAGCAAGTGTTTCCTGTGTCACTGTTTGCATTAGTCTCCATTAGTATTCAGTCCAATACTAATTATTTAATTTTAAAATCTTTTAAAAAGGATATACAGTGGTATTTGACAACTTTTCAGTGTACCTCTAGAAGCACAAAGCCCACCCTTTACGCTGAAACATTCTTCTGGCTCAGAGAGTCTTGGCTTCTGTCATGAAGTGTGACTGTCTTTCCTACTAACGATAAAGCAGAAAGTTGAAACCACAGCTCAAGGAAATAAGCCAAATATTCATTGGTATGTTGTCTGTCTTTGCTAGTCTTTATTCCAAGGCTATGCTTAAATATTCTTAGTGTTCCTAATCCTCAGCTACTTTGAAGATTATTTTAATAATTTTCTGTTCAAACACCTCATATAAAAAATATTCTCGTTGGAATACTCTTAGAAAGGTGACATGTTTTACGTACTTTTGCATTCTCCTGATGTTGAGTCTTTAAAGAACATAAGTTTCTGATGCCACTCCAAACACAAACCTCCCTAAGAGCTTTTAGTGACGTCAATATTTTATACAAATAATTAGAGAAAATTGTGCTTAGCATTTACTGTGTGTTAAATGGAATTGTCCATGCTGCTACCCTTAATTTGGATGTGATACTTGTATATTTTAAAATAGAAATTATTACATTTTGCATGCATTCAAACATTAATAGTGTTTACTCATCTATCTCAATGTATGGGGATTTACATGTGTAAATCTCTTCACACTGAGATGAGAATATACCCGTGGGATCCTGTCTCATTGCTGTGTAAGGCTCAGAAACTCAGTATATCCATCAAGCAGTCAGGAACACCAATGAATAATGCCATGTATTACTAATTACTGCTTTTGAGCATTTCTTGCTTTTGTATTTTTGAATTATTAAGAAAGATTAATATTGCCTAGATCATTTTGAGTTAAGCTTATGGCTGTACTGAAAAGTTAGGGTTGTGCTTTGTGTTCTTAACCAATTGATAATTATTTGCTGTTCTTACCCTTTGCTGGCTAAAGCCTGCCTCTGCTTTATACCTGCTCAGCAAACCAAGGTGAGTGATTGAATGAGGCTGTGGCACATTTATTTTAAACTGTTCCCTTCTAAAAATTGTAGCTGAGGTTGTAGTGAAAGGAAGGCAGATTACTGTGCTTTCCCCCCCCACTTCCCCTGCCTTGTGTTTATATTTGCTTGCTTTGCGATATTTTGATAGAGTTTTTGTATGTTTTACTGTGACTGAGGGCTTTTTTTCCTCCTGACTGGCCATACAGAACCACGAGCACAAAGAAGAAGTGTACTTGGAGAATAGCTGTAGTCCTCTGTGGAGTTGTTGCCAAAATTCCTTTTTCTTCTGCCATTTTACTTCTATGGTTGTTGATTATTTGTCTGAATAAATCTGGCAGCTGTTTGCTATGTTTAATAGAGCAGAAAGGCTACTCTGAATAAAGCTATTTGAAAATTTGTTTATATGAAGTATTTGTAAATCCATGAAGGTCTCTTGGCATTTCTGTATTGCTCTCTGTGTCTTCCTGAATTCATTCTTTTATGCAGGACTTGATGCTAGCAAATTTACACAGGTTTAAAAACCTCTTCTATTGCATCTTTTTTTCTTAAAGATATCAGCTGTTTCAGAATATTCATGGTAATAGAGGTCTCAGTTCTAAGTTTTGCATAAGTATTTATTACAAAGATTTAGGAGCAGCTAGCATTTGGGGAGAATTACTGTGTGATCTTGTTAACTGAAAAATCCAAATTACAATAATAAGTGCAGAGCAATTTAGAAGTTGGTATATATTATTCTGTTTTGTGTTTAACTTCAATTTGTATTCTCTAAATGAATCTGATTTATATAACTTGGTTTTCACTTGTCATGCTTTTTCTTTTTACTTTTTTTTTTTTTGGTTTTTGCTTGGTTTTGGACATAAGATGTTTTAAGTCTTGTACTTGGAGATGCCTTATTTTATTCACAACCAGAACAAATAGGTAAAAAGTGAGTGAGGAGAATATTAGAAATGTAAGATTATATTGGGGGAGAATGAGAATATGTATGGGGTTTAGGGATTTTTACATCTAAATCGCATGTGTAACCTAATAAGAATGCTGAAGAGGAAATAGCTGGTATTATACTGCTACGTAGAAGGCAGCTTATTGCTACCTATCTTTACAGTCTTCTGTTTTGCATTGTCTTTTACATTTGTATATGTCCATTTTCTTCCTAATGACAGGAGTGGGGAACAGATAGGTTATTGAATATTCATGGCTGTCAAGGTTATATGGTGGTAGTGGCAGAGCCTAGAAAGCTGAATTTATCCCCATGCTGTGTGATAATGCTTAGCCTTACTAGACGGTCTTCCGTTCCCTCCCAAACTGGGGAATCCTCCGATGAGGTAATTCCCCAGAGCAGCAGCTGAGTTAGCGGCTGATCTTGTGATTGACAATTTGGAAGCAGTGGATAAAAATGGTATTGCCAGACTACTCTTTACTTTTCTGTTTAAATACTTTTACTGATGTTTAGATTTACCTGGTTTTCATTTATATGTATGTGTATATATATGCGCATATACCTTGGTTTTGATCACATCCCCATGGAAAGTCCAGTTTCTGTAGCAGTAATTCTACACAAGTGATACATGTACTGTTGGAAACTCTCTACCAAATTTTCCACTTGTGTGCTGATTTTTGAAACAGTAGCAAAACTCCACTTGCCTTAATTCAGAGTAGAGCTAGTTTAACTTGGACAGACCTTGCTACCTACCAGTGTAAGTTTTCCAATTTCATTTCCTTTTGTTATTAAAAAATTGTACAGTTATTTCGTTGTATCAGTTAGTTAACCCAGATTAATTGCTGCTCTATGCTCTGACTAGAATTCTCTCAGATTCTCAAGTTTCAAGGAATATTGAAGGTGGCATGTGGGTTTTATAGCTGGATATCTCTCAGAATTTTTATGAAGGTGTAAAAACTACTTCGAGTGTAAAGACTGTTCCCTCGCACCAATTACCTTTTTTGTTTTAAGTGTATTCCTGAATCACATTTAAAAAACAACACAAAAACACCTTGGTTAAGTAAACAAATTGTTTACCTAATTTCATCAAGATTTATATATCCAACTTGTCTTCCTAACGAGCAAGATGCTAATTCTTTAAATGGTTGGACATTTACTGTTTTCTGGCCCTTGACTACCATGAGCAATCATATTTGATGCCCCTTAATTAGAGCACCCTTTTTTCTTTCCAGGTTCTTTTCCACCTCAGCAATCGAGACAATACATTTGCTTACCATGCTGCTCTCCTAAGTGTTCTTTTGCATGTAAATTAATCTTGATTCAGTTTACACTGTCATGCTGAGTGGTACAAATTGCCTATAACAATAAAACAGCATGAGTTAAAAATAAAGGGGGGTGAAAAGGCAGATTGAATGTGTGCCTTACTTGATAGGATGTTACTTTGCTTTATGCCAATACATTAGTTGACGATAATGAATCTTCTGTTCTGAAAAGCATGGTTTAGTTGATTTTTTTAATTTTACTTCAATGGAGCAGTACCTTGTCTTTTATAGAACAAGTTAGACAAACCATTAATGACAAGAGTGTTAAGGTTAAATATGAAGCAATGCATTCACTTCTCTGAGTGCTATCCATCTTTCCATTTACAGGAGCTTGACAAAAGTACTGGCTTTGTACAACATTTCCTTTAATTACATGCTGCGGAAAACAGGCTTTTAACATAAACATAGTTGCATTCATTTATTCAGCATTTGCTCTTCAATAGAGCTTAATGGAGAAGGTTTAAATCCTAAATGAGTACACACATCTCTCAGCAGTGTTATGTCAGTCCCTGTGCTCTGCTTAAAAGCAGTTTTAGGTTGCATATGTAGTTTTTAAAGCTTTTGCCTAATAGTGAAGTTAAACAATTTGAAACAGAGGGTTCTATTCCCAAGATAAGGCTGATCTTTATAGAAGTTGTGTGCTTATTTTTGCTCTTTTCAAGAAGAGATCATGATCAAAAATAGCCTATTATTTACTTATGATCTGTTCCATCTTTACTTTGATATTTCTTATTTTGTGGCAGCAGCTAATGCACGTTCTGTGGCATAAAAATGTTGGGTTTCTTTTTTTAATTGCTCTATTAAGCATTTTATGCCATTTGCACTGGATTGGAACTGTATGTGCAGCCCTAAAATATTACCCTTTTGAGACTTTTGCATTGTTTTCATTGTTAGTGTTATTGTGGATTTTAGATGCTTCGTATTTCTGCCTAAAGTACTTTGCTCCAGTGTTTGTCCGCATTTTAACCTTTTGAACATAGTGTAAAATTACACACAGAGTGTTAAGTTGTAGTTACTATTGGGTTTTAATCAGCATGAGCATCCAGCAAATCATTACTTCAGAACAATGGATGTTGATAGAAAAGTGGAGGGTTTTGTTAAAATGTCCTTGATCAACATTTCCTCCTTAACTTTTTTTTTATTGTATGTTTGGATAAAATATTAACATTTCTGTTCCATTTTGTAGTGATATTCAGATTATTTTAATCAAATAGTTTATGATAACATTTTAGAGAATTTCCCAGTTTCTAATGGAATGACTTGTTCTTCATGAACTTAATTGAACCAGTGACTACTGTCTGAATTTCAAGATTATTTTTAGCAGTTGGATATGAAGTAATTAAGTACAGTGGGTTTATAATTCAAATATTAGAAGGTGTCTTTGTATATGCTCTTACTTAAACTGGACTTTTCCAAATCAGTCTTACTTAATTTATGTTTGCATTCTTCTTTTAAGTTGCGCTTTTTTGTAAAAAAGAGCCGTCTTAGTTTCACAGTTGTGTTAGTATCATGTCATTGTTCAGTTATTAGTAATTATAGGGCATTGCAAATAATACCTTAAGCAAATGTAATTAATTTATTACAAAATTGTTTTCTTGACTAATGGTTTAACTTTTAATGCAAATGTGGGTTTTTGTTTAGAAGTCTCTTATTTTGGCTTTATGGTTAATAAGCAATCAAATCTTAAAGTATTCACAATGAAATACCTAACATTTCAGGGATGCTGACAGGAATGAATGAGACATCTGCTACAATAGCTGTTGCTCCACAGAACTCTACTAGACTTGTAATAATTGAGAAGCTAGTAAAGGCAGCAAACCTGGGTGTAGTTCCTTCTGGTCAAGATAACATACACAGGTAAGATTACATCATTCATAGTGGAACCATCTTTTAGTATGAATTTGTTTGTTCAAAATTGGTCAACATTTCATAGTATTAGGGAAAAAATTGTTATCCACACCTTTAACAGATGAAGTACCTAATTATACTCTCTAACATAGAACCCTAAGCAGGTATTAACTTGAGCCTAAGTACTCTTAGCTCTTTATTTGAATGTATATATCTAGACTGTACTGTACACAGGGGGAGTTATCCTTTCATGGTTTTGTTTCAAAGGAAAAATGTAGCCTTTTAAAGCACAGTAATTTCAAGAGCATCTGTATGGTTTTTTTGACTTTTGTTTCTGTTTCTAAAAGTAAGTGACCTTACTCAAGTGCATGATCTGTGAGAAGCAGCTTATTTTTCCCATGTTGATTTTTGAAATGTGATATCCAGCTAACTAAACCTAGAAGTTGGGTTTTTTTTCCAGTTGGATGAATATCTTTTTAAATGCAGGTTGAACGTTAAATTGAACATTTCTTTGTCCTTCCTATATTTTATGCAAGGAAAAACAGTGATCAGACATAAAAGTCATAGGCCCTGTCTGAATTCTAAATGTTACTTGTAGATCAATCCATTTCATCCCAAAGCTGTGGTACAGAATGTCAGTGGAATTGATATGATTGTTGGTTAATGACAGCTTTTAATGTGATTGACTCAAAATATTTAGCCCTGTGAATCTGTATGCCTTGTCACTTGTGACAGGAACAAACAGGAAAACTGCCATGTGTTGAAAACTGAGTGGACACAAATAGCAACAGCAAGATGTAATTGAAAGCTGTTAACCTGGTCTTGGAATAAGAAAATACATGCATTTCACCTACCATATACTAAAGCTGTTCCAGAGTGTGAATTATCTCTAGCTCCTGAATTTTGCTATTTGAGTAAGAGCAAAGTATCTTCTTTTAAAACAAAGAGCAATGTTTTTCTTTGGAATTTTGCTGACTGAGATGGCTGTTTGGAATAGTGAGAATCATGTAGCATACGCAGGACTAATAACCCGGTATTTCTCTTGTTGGATTTAGTCTTTTTTGCATCGCTGGGCATTTGTATTGTATTGCATTAACATTAACCCAGCTGGATTTTCCTATGTATTTGATACGGTCAATGATAAAATTCTGTTTCACCATAAAAACATGGTACAGCAAGTGCGATTGCACTGAAATGATTGTCGCTGTTGACACCTGCTCCTCCATAAAAGAGTCCTCATTTGTTGCATCCCTGAGGGATTTATACAGCCTCAGCATCAATTCATAGACTGGGTGAGAGTGTCAATCAAGAAAGACTGAAGTGTCTGCAGCATACAGGTGTTCTCCATCTTTACCTTATCCATCAGATGAGACTTACCGCGTAGGGATGGATTGTTTCGTGACTGAGTCTTGAAAAGGCTTCCAAAAGTAATAGCTTAGTTCCTAGCTCAGCCATAGGTTTCCTGATTGTAGATAAGTTCCTAATTTGATCTTGCTTTTCTCTTGCTCTTTTCAAAAAAAAAAAAAGAAAGAAAAAAAAAAGGGAAAGGGGGTTTTGCACAAAACAGAGTGTATTACCAGTAGTAAATAAATTGAAGATGTACTTCTTGTTGGGGTCACTACTTCAGAGGCTGTGGTTGAAAACATGTTATGATCAGGCTGAAGTATTCAGAATGTTGTAGAGCATCCTGAAATGTTCTTTTATGGTTTTTTGTTTGATTCAAAATAGAATGTAGTCAGTCTGCCACTATAGTTACAGAATAGTTTGTCTTTATAATATCCATCAGGCAATAAAAATTGTTTATAACAACTTAAATAGCCTACCAGAAATACCCAGCAATGATAAGCATTTAGAAAATAGCCCTTCATTTTCTTTACCATAAGTAACTGTAGTTCATTCAATGATACGATGTAGCCATAATTGCAGATAGTTTTTACTGAGAACGAGAATGGGAATATTAACTAATTGATACTGTGGTGAACCTGTTCGTCTTTTAAATAGCACTACATTATCACTAAAGTAAATCCTCAGTTTAGATTAAAGAATATTTGAGATAGGTTAGACAAAACTCTGAAACAAATTACTTAAATACATATGCACACATGAAAGTATACAGATACTTGGATTAAATCAACTTTGCCATGAAAGTAAATAAAAATGGAGTCTCTTCTTCCAAAATCTCACAAATGCAAGAAGTGTGTCATGTCTTATTTATGTGACATGTGTACCATTTCAGGATGATAAATAATGAGTCAACTTTTACCTTAAAAGAGCAGTTACAAATTCAGTAAATATGTTCAAAGTGAATATGTTTCTACATACTGTCATCTGTCTTGTTTGTTTTAGTGCAAGTGGTATTTGGGGAAAAGATTAAATACAAGAACTTTCTTTAGCTCATAGTCCTATTCTGTGAGGACTGCTTGAGCTCACTTTTTGGAAGTCCTTAGTACATACCCTTTTACACAGCAAAAGAAATATTTTTAAACTGATGTTCTGCACTGTGCAGCATGAATTATATTAACCTCTTAGTTGGTCATCCCCAACTTAGGTATTTCTACATAATGATGTCTAATGCCAATAAATTTATATTATCTGGTAATGCAGTGTACTCATGCAAAATGAAATTGTATAGTTTAGTACAGGTTTATCCAGTGAACATGAACAGGTGTATATTTCTTGGGTTTTTTTCAGTCTAAATATATTTGCACTCATGGAAAAGACAGTGTCTTTCTGGTGGGACTGAATTACTGCTCTTTAAATTGATAGCCCTATTTAGGATTATATTTTTGCACCAATTAGAATCTTTAGAGCAAATATAATGAAGATCTGAAAATAAAAACTTGAAACAAATATCAACCAAATAGCATGCAGTCACCAGTGAGAAATGAAAAAAATGATAAACCTGTCAAATACATCAGCTGTGTATCGGTCTATATCACAGTATAGCAACACCTTCTTAGGTGCATTGTTTTCTCTCTTTACGGTATAGATACTGGATACTTATGTTTACTTGAAATGTAGTAATTTGTTAACTAAGTGTAGAACAAAATGCTAGGTAATACACTTGATTCTATTTTAAACTCTCTTTTCTGATTGTTTTTGTTTGAAGTGATAGCTGCAAAAGTTTTGAACCCAGTAACCAGTATATGTATCAGAACACAAAGGTGCAGATTTATATTCATACATTTGTAAAATAATTTGCTGTACCATTTTACTTTTTTAAGTGTAGTTGCCTGTTCTTCGAATGAGTTAATGCAAGCTAGATTATCGGGCCTTGTAGGGCTGCATGTGGTGCATTCTCATGTCCTTAATAGGATTTAGCTGTGTATTGATCTCTCTTGCTTTTGTGATCAGGGGGAAACGTTATTTCAGTTTTTAAAGGCTTCTGCCAAAAGCAAGAATGTGAAATGCTTTTTAAAGAGGTTTTTTTTTTAGCAACAAATATAGTGTCTCAAATATGAAAACTTCAGAAAAAGTCTACTTTTCTTAAAATATTATTTCACAAGAGTGATTAGGGTATTTTTTTCAATTGCATAGCTCTTTCAATGTCTGAGACCTGTTGTTTGTTAAAAATATTTTAAGAAATGAAGGATTGGAAGTGGGTTGAGAAATACATAGATGTTGGCAAAGTGATTTCAGAAAGAATCAGCTAAAGCACCAAGTTTCTGTCTGGTGGTTCAAACCACACTGTGGGTACCATTTGAATATCTAAAGACAGAGATGTAAAGAGAAATTTTTGTTCCTTCAGTGAATTAAATCAGTCTGAATAACCACATTTAGAGACTAGGTACTTTTCAGTTGAAATATTCCTGCTGTTTATTGTCATTGGGGAAAGTCTACCAGGAATTTTTCAGTCTTTAAGGTAAGAGGATACATATTGAGGACATTTATTTCCTCAAAGTTGATTCTTCTGTGAACTTCAGCTCCCTGTCTCTCTCTTGGCAATAACATTCATTGGTTTATATATCAAAAATAAATTCTAGGCAATTCTCTTCTATTTCAAAATGTGATGAGATGAAGGCACTATTCAACTCAAGATTTTCAGTATTTTTAGCTTGAACAAACACAAGCCTTATTTATCCAGAAATGCCCTTCATGTTGGTGCTACCTTCAAAATGTATTGCTTATTCCTCTCACATGGATATGCTAAAAATTCTTCAGGTAACTTCCTCTTTTGTCATTTTCAGCTTCATAACCGCTTACCAGGATAGGTAATCCTCATTTTCTGCACTTCTAATATAGCAAAAGGCAACAGTTGGTGACAAACTGGAAAGACTAGTTGTAGACTTTAATCTTAGACTTGAATACTCTTATGTACCCCTTGAAAATGTCAAAATATTGTCAATTAGTATGTAAGGCTGTCTGCATGAAGGAGAGGTATTTCAGGGTAAATTGGCTTAGAAAGAAAATAATGGAAATACACATTTCCACTCCCTACAAAAGATGGTGCAAAAGCTTTTAATATGTACACAGTACCATATATCAAAAAAGTCTTTTCAGAGCTGGTGTCATCAGAAGCAAACTGGATTTACTTCTTCCCTCTTTCACTTTGTTTTATGCTTGAGTAGATTCCATTGACATCAGAATATAATGTGTAATAGAATGGAGAATCAAGCTGTCTTGAACTGCTTTTTTCTCTGCCTTCTACTTCCTGAAGCATTTTTTAAATGGGACACATTGCACTCTAGTAGATCATTTTTCTCAGTGACCATGCCTCTAGCAAATGATGTAAGGTAGAACACCTTTTCCATGCTTGTTGTTCTCACTTTACTTGTGCATTACCCAGTCAGTTGGATGAAAGTCTGAACCTATGAGGTTGGATATGAAGAACTAATTTTAGTCAACCTCAACTAATTTAATAGTCCATTGAACTAGTCTGTTGCCGCCATTGTATTTTGGAATCTATCCATAATTAGTATCAGGAAATAGTTGGGTTAGAATGTGAGTATGGTGTTATGTACACCTCTCTTTTCTGCAGTTTATCAGGATGGCCTTAACCACTGACCTCAGCACTCTGAGGCATATGACAGCATTAATTTCAGTCCTCTAATTTGAGACGGGCAAGTCTGTAATTTCAGCAACCCAGTAGCGACAATCTGGGGTTTTGAAGACAATCAAACCTCAGCTTCTTTCAACACTGAAGCCTTAATCAGCTTCAGAACAGCCATTTCACATTTCAAAATAACGAGTTTAATATCCTTCTGCCTTACAATCATGAAAGCTGTCATTCTGATACCTGTCTCTTCTTCCAAGAGATCACCAGAAGTTGCGGAAGGAAGATTCTAATCTCTTGGTGTGTCTTCATAGTAGACACCTGAATTACCTGCAAACAAGCTAGCTTTTAAACAAGAAGTACAAAACAGCACTTCTGCTCATTGCCAGGGCAGGTCTAATTAGCTAAAGCACACTCAGTGATTATGCTGCTATTGGGATCTATATTTTTAAGGACACTTGACTGAACCCTATAGATACACCATTTTATTCAGAGGTTACTGTCTGTAGTACATCATGGTTTAGCATACCCATGACCTGTGTGATTTTGTGAGTAAGCAAGTATTGAATGAGATGTAAAATATCTTCCACCTGGTTTTGGAGGTTTGCATTAGTATCTTACCAAAATCAAAACTGTACTGTGTAAACTTTTTTAATATGACAGTAAGCACACTGCAGTGGATAAGCATTTAACTGCTGAAGAACATGAAAGCAAGTAGACCCGACATAGAAACTTTCATAAAATGCTTGAAAATCAGAAGTCCAAGGATCAACACTTGTTTTTCACTAGCCTTTATTCCCCATCCCATGAATCAGCCTGACAGTCTGGTTGTATTCAACCCTTTTTATCATTTTGCAACCTGTCATGTCCCATTTATAGTATATTGGCAGACTGATTCTCAAAGGAAAGAGGATTTTGTTTACAGACAATTTTGGTTATCAGAGAATGGCATGCTTAGTAATCAGTTATCCTCCCCACATCTTTTTAATCCAGCAACACTTACTGTGGGAAGAAAAGGTATGTGATTGTGCATGAATATAGGTAGGTTTGTATTGAAGAAAACCCCCTTTAAAGGGGTTCACCTGGAAAATTTTACTGTATATGTAAACTTCCAATTTATATTAAATTTGGAAGAATTCTCAGGCAGAAGGTTGGTGATCACACACCATCAGCTTACTGTAACTAACAACTGCATCTGCTTCCAGAATGTCAGCAAGGCAGTGCTATCACCTATATATTGATAATAAGCACAGTGTAGAAATTTCTTAGAAATATGAATTGTTTATAGCTACTTCATTTGAATCTAAACGTATGTTGTCGGCAGCTGACAAACAGGTCTTACAGATCCAGGAAGACTGGTTTTTAAAGACCTTTTCTGCTCTGTGTGCACACAAAAATCTTTCCTAAGATTTTTTACTAAGCAGTTGGCCTGTCGGAGAGCTTAAATGAAGTGAAATCTCCCTCTGGCAGTGGCTCCTTTGACGCAGTTATGTGGACTGTTCTGCTTCTGTTGTTCCTTAGCTGTGGGGCTCAGTCATTTTTTTCTCCTCTTTTAGAAAGCTGCAATAAATAGCTGAGTAAAGTTGCAATAGACATGCAGCCTTGGTTTTGCTTCCTGATTTCTCAAGTAGGAGTTAATTAGAGAGCTGAATACCCTAGGCAAAGCAGTTTCTCTGGTAGCCTTTACCTATAGGAGACAGAATTCCAAATAGAATAGTATATCCACATCCACAGTATTTTTCAGCCTTCGTTGTAACCATAAGTTGTAGACTCGTATGTTTTCTTGATTTATGATAGAAGCAATTCTAGCTTTTCTGAAAATCAAACAAACCAACCTGCCCAACTGGGCTAGCAATTTCTTTTTTAATTTTTTGCCAGACAGAACTAAAAATCTTCCTGATAAGTCAGTATTCTGCAGTAAACATTTTTATTTCTAGAGAAAACAGAAACAAATTTTTTAAATGTGAAAGTACTCATTCAGTATTTTTTACTAGACACTCCTTAATTTCTTGATCAAATTCTAATGCTCCAAACCTTTAAACTTTTCTCCCTGCTGAAGAGGTGTTCTATACGTATTAATACAGTTTTCACATATTGCCACCACATAAAGATTTTGATTAACTGGTACAAAATACTTGATCAAGAGAAGGCCTTTCTGCAACATCATTTTAAGGCCCTTAACATTTGTAATATATTATTGTATTTAAGGAGCTTGCATGTGGATTGGAAAATTTAGAAATAGTGTGGGAAAATCAGGTTTTAGCTAAATATTAAAAGTATATGAGTGAGTAATTTTAGATGCGAGGTTAATCAAAATAGATTATTCTAGCCTGGCTTATTTGCTGTCCACTAGAGGACAGCACTGCTTTTGTATCTGAATGCTGTAAAGTGAAAAAATACGTGCAGCATTTTCTTTCAGAAACAAACAGGAATCTTCTGAGCCAGTTGTTTAAACAGAAAACATTTAACACTTACAAAATCTAACCAAACAGAAGAATATCTTTGATTTGAAAGATCTCTGAGGAGCTTTAATATTCTCATATATTTTTATAAGGTAGCTTACTTTCTTGGAAGTAAATAATATTTTTTTTTTGCAAACTAAAATGTATAGCCTGTTTTAAAAATGTACTTATGTAATTCTCATATTTACCATACTAATTGCCTGATTCTTTAAGAAAAATAAAAAAATAAACTAGATGAGAAAACAGATTGAGACTTACAGTGGTATTTTTATTTGTTTAAGGACCAAATATGTTGATTCAAGCTTTTAGCCTATTGAAGTTTTGGGGAAGAGGTATAAATACCAACCTACAAAAATCCTGGAATTTTTGAAGTAAAAGTAAATTTGGAGAAGGATAAAATGTTCATGCAGCATCTTTTTGAATGTGTGTAGTATTGTGAGTGCTGTGTATTGAACATTAAGTTTAGAAAACTCTCTTGCATTCCTGCATTTTTGTTAGAGGTACAGTGCAGCTGCTCACTGGCAGCTGGGGACAAATGCAAAATCTATTTTGGCAATAGAACTACAAATTTTAAAAACATAGTACAGGTTTGACTGCAATTTACTTACAATTTCATCATTTTATTAAAACCAAAAATAGTTAATATTGGTAATAACTGCATTAACGTAATGAGTTAAGTGTTTTGAACAATTTTTTCTAAGGTAGCGTTAAAATCACATGACATACTAGAAAAAAGAAAATTACAATTATAGTATTATTTTTAAGGTAAATGTTAATCAAATTTTATTATTAATAACTAATGTTAGACAAGGGGTTTTTTCCGAGGTACTAAAATTGCCAGGTTAAGAAAAAAAATCTTTCCTTTTGTGAATGCATTTCTGCTTACATTTTAGTATTATACTTACTCTATCCCCAGGTCAGAACTCATACATAGTAATGCTATTATGTATAGTTCTTTTTCATGTTCTAATGCGTACACAGAGAGCAAATACAGATAATTAGTAATTTAGCCAATTTTTAGATCAAATGTTAATTATAGAGTCAAACCTGTACATGATAGAATGTATCAGAGTAAGGTGAAGATTCAGAGTAAAAAAAAATGTAAATATTTTTGTTGTCCAGTTAATAAACTGGGAGGTACTTCCATTTGTTCATTCTTGTATTTACAAATTGAAGACAAATTCACAGCAGTTTGGTTTTTTTCACCCCCTTTGAATATATTCATTGCATAACTTGATTACACATTTGTCAACTTTGGACTAATTATTTTTCTACAGCTAGGGCAGGACATTACGTCTTCTGATTGTCTTTCTTACTAATAGGATTCTATCTGCATCAGCAGGCAGTAATTGGAGGTTTCATGTACAAGATTTAAAGAAAAGGCAGTGGGGGAAAAAAAAAAGTTTTAGCCTCCATGGGCCATTGTCACTGTTTCTGGTAAGCAGTAGAACAGAAAAAGGAAAATGCTTAGCTTGAAAAGAAAAACAGAGAGGGAGAAAAGAACCTCACAGGAGAGAACTATGTTTTAATGCTGTTGAATTATGCAGAACAAACCTACTCTGCTGTAAACAGTTGTCCCGGTAGTGACCGTTCAGGTCTAAATTTACTTTCTCAAATGTTGAATTTTAAAGAGCGGATTTTGAATTACTCTGTTGCTGTCTATTCACTGGTGTGGAATTTTCATAACCTTCCTTATAAGTGCCTTTCCTGTATATTGTAGCTATCTTCTGTTTACAAGTAAAGGGAAAAACTTGCTAGTCTGTAGTTAGGCTAGTCATTGTTACAAAGCCAGTGTTTGGCAAATGCTGTCACATTGTGGCATTAAACCGCTGGATGGTTAAACCATTGTGTGATTAATACGATTGAATGGTATTAAACCATTGTATGGTTAAACCACAGCACTGGTGCTCTGTCATTTCTGTTTATATCAACTATAAATCAGATATTTCTATGTGATAATCATTTACAAATCTTATCTTCATAGAAGGTGACCAAGAATGTGTACTTGATTTTTAACTCTTGAAAGACAAGTGACTTTCTAAAAATATACAGTTCTTTCTTGATGTTGAGTTAGAATTGATTCTTAATATATCTTTCCTTATCTACTGACAAGAACTGTATTTATAGAGAAATCATCTGTGAAATCCTCTTTTTTTTTTTTCTTTTCATGTCACATAGCCTCAGAGTATTTAACATTCATTTAAAAGAAATGAATGTATTTGGAAAAATGTACCTCACATTGTTATGTATCCAATCTGTCTTGATTTTTTTTAAATGGGAAAGCTATTAACAGTTGCAAATCTTCCTGAATATTTTTAATTAAGTAAAGTCTATTTTATAAATAATATTATCACAGAAAGAAAAACAGAAAATAACTCCACTGTAGCAGAAAGAACCGTCTTCAGATTATTAGTAAATATTTGGTTCTGTTTTCTGAATGGTATTCTCATTTACTTTCTTCTTTTTTCCATGTTCACTGATGCATCATTTTTTGTAACAGAACCATGTTCATTATATAATGTCGTATGTTAAAGAGTTCTCCATAGGACAAGTCCTTTTGGACCTACAGCCAACCAGTTTACAAGTTAGATTTTAATGTACTGCAGGGCTATTTCCAAGGCTTATTTCATTATATGAATTCTGATAGGTTTTATTATCTTTTTACAATTTTTTTTTAAATTCAAATTCTAACCTTTAAGGCAGTAACAACTTTCAGAAAAAGTAAAAAATAATTACTGACCTTTTGGGGAAGATAAAAGTTTCTTGCAAATAATAAATACCTGCTATACTATTAGAGTGATGATTTTTTGCTGCTGAAAGATTTTTTTTCTTTTTTTTAATGGCTTTCTGGTCTAAGCATTTTCTTGAGCAGAACACACATTTTGGAAAATACAGGTGGGCTTCTGAAGAGTAAGCATAGAAATACAGTAACATGTACTTAGTTGAAAAAACATTACTAACCAAATCCTTCAGTGGCAGTATTTATAAAACATCTAAATATTCAGCAGATCAGTTTTGCTCTTAGTGTCTTCGAGCCAAAGGTCAACTGTTTCCTCCTTTTGTAACTGTTTAGTTTCAGAGATCATACGTGCAAATTTGTGTTATTCTTCTCTTTAGAAACAAAATCATCTTCCCTGTTTTTAAGGATCAGATTTTGATTTCTAGAGTTCAAAATCAGTGGTAAACCCATTGCGTGGTTGTTCCTCTATACACCCTTTTTTAATGGTCAACTAAGTCATCCTGTATTGTTCCAATTCTTTTTTTGCATCAAGCAATTCCAGATCCGTGACCATTGATACAAACCAATTAGCCAATGCTAGTTATGCATACTAATGCTTTGTGTAAAATCATCCCAGTATCAGACCCTTTGCATCTTGCAAACCACATACAAACTCACATGTTATTGATTTTATGTGTTTTGTTCAGATGTATGGAAAAGTACTATTGATTCCCTATGTGATTTTGTAAGTCCACATGTAAAAATGCCATAGCAAAACTCATCTCTGATGCTTTGGACCACCTTGGCTTTTGCAGACCGCTGATTTTGTAGCACTTTCAGCTTTTAATAAGAGAGGGTAAAATCAAGCCTTGAGGCTATGAAACACAGCGGGAGTGCCAACTACCAACCTATTTATGTGCATGCTCAGACATAATCTGCTTCTGTGTTGTCCCAAGACACAACTGTTAAGTAAATAAAGTGACTAATAAGACTATTGTTTCTGTAATTATCCCTTCCCCCGTCAAAATCAACTAGAGAAATAGTCATCTTCTACATCTCAGTGCAAGTAGATGAAATCATTGATATAACTAGCTAAGTAGATAATTTTTATAATAGTAACGTTGTTTTAGAACCTCGTATTAAAGGGAGAGGTCTTTGAATGTGTCTGTAATCTGGACAAAAGAAATAGATTGACCTGTGAGATGGGTGACATTAGAGAAGTGCCCCGTGTTTCCTTAATTAGTATAATGTGTTATGAGATTTTGGTATGCGTAGTCTAAAAAGAAAAAAGAGAAATTACTTCTCGTTTAAAGAGAACCTTCTTCCTGCTTAAGTGGCTAATATTTTAATTAAGTCTAGAGTGAAGTTTTTTTGAGTATCTCCTGATAAACTCCCTCCTTTATGTTGATGGTAATTAAACAGATCCCCAAGGACTTGGGTAGGCGCTTTGCAAGGCCCATGCTAATTGTGAGACATGAGACACTGACCAGTTGGTTTGCTCTTGAATAGCCCACAGCATGCTGTCAGCCCAGCAGTTTGATTTTTCTGTATTGTGAGCTGTTGTCAGGGCTAACTGGGTCCTATTGTGGCTGAAGATGTTGCGCAAATTGAGGCAGATGGCTCTGATTCAGACACGTGTCATTCAGAAAGAGGAGAGGAGATTGGCCCTGCAAAGTGGGGTCAGACTGGGTCACAGACCTGCTCTACACTTGTTAGTGTTTTCAAAAGCCCATGCGCAGCAACTTTGTTGTCAAGTAATCAAGGAAGGTGGGGGAGGCGAAGGGCAAGAAAAAACCCATGGTGTGTTCCTTGTGGAAGATGGAAGAGGAGGCTGTTGCCATCCTCTTCCTTCCTTCCAGTCTCTTGGGCCTGGCTGTGCATGCAGAATGAATTAACAGGATTGACAGAAGTTCATTGTGCCTAAAATGGCTTTTCAGTCAATTGTGGTGCTTAAAAGGCTAGTTTTACCTTTAATTCTGTGTAATTAGTGGGTTCTTCATGTCTTGGAATTTAGTAATGGTGCATTAAACCTAACTTTTGTTTATATGATTGATTGGGGTTTTGGAGGGGTTTTATTTGCTTTGTAGGATTTTTAATAATTCTAAAATATTTATAACTGTTGGCCATATTTTTATATTAAATATTATGTAGATAAATTCACAGAATAATTCGCTGTTTTGCTGTTACCATCATTTCAAGTAATTGTGTTGGGTGTTTGTAACTTTGGCTGGTTTTACTTTGAATTAATTCCCAAGATGGCAGGAGGATGCACTTATCTAGGAGTAAATAATTTTGCTTTTTCGAAGTGCTCTACTGCATTTAACATAGCTGTGTTTTCTTTAGAGCACCAGATAATGACAGTTATCCATGGGAAACTCCATACAGCTGAATTCAGGTTGCCAATGTGCATGCGTATTATAAATGAATTGAAGAATCAGAATTTACATAATTTTATTTAAATAGTGTTTAGTTTGTGCTATTAAGTAAACGATTTTGCATGATACTTTTCTTCTTTCTTAAATGCAGAAATATTTACACAATGCTGAGTAACTTCTATCTGAAGTATTTATGGAGGTTTTTATAGTTTATCCCCTGAAATGCATTAATGAAATTGGAGGTATTTTGTTTTATTTGAGCTCATTTAACTTTTCCAGAAAGCAGTATTAGTAGTCTTTGACCTGAAAATCTTCAGTGATTTTTATTTTTTATTTTTCCTTTCCCCTCCAGGTTTGCCGCTAAGACTGTGCACAGTGAGTCACTGATGCTAGTCACAGTGGAGCTGAAGGAGAGCTGTACAGCACGGCTCATCATAAACACTGAGAAAACTGTGATTGGTTCTGTTCTGCTGCGGGAGCTGAAGCCTGTCCTGTCCCAGGGGTAACCTGCTTACATCTGGACTTCAGAATCTGGCACACAACAAAAGTGCCTGGCATCCACTAGTGCTGCCTTTCATTTATAATAATAGCCCTTCCATCTGGCAGTGGGGGAAGAATACACTCTTGACATTCTTGTCTTCTGCTTTAGAATGCTAGTGTGTATCTATCATGCATGCAAGTCCTTTCCTTTTTTTTCTGCTTGCTAACCAAAGAACATATATTTTACTGTCAGTTATCTGTGCTTTAAAATGTATTTCCCATTTGCTCTAGCCTAGTCCTTCCCTCCCTTCTCCCTTCTTCCATTACCTTTCTTCCCTAATAGTTTTCCCTATTTTAGTGGACAAATACTAGATAATAAAGTTCAAGGAAAATCACACTGCTTGAAAACTGAGTTAAAATGGCAGGTAGGTTCCAGCAACATAAACAACTGTGTGGTTCAGAGAGGGCTTTTTTGCATAAGTGTAAAAAATATAGGAGGTGCAGGAAAATGGTGTTTGCTTTCTGGAAATGCTTGTAAACCTGAACTTGTCTATTAAAAACATTGTTCCCACCTACTGCCATTTTCTAAAATATTTCTGATAAGATGCCAATAAAGTAGTGCTATGAGCAGAGACTTTCTCTTTCTTGCTTTGGTAGAGAATGGATAATCACTAGTATTGTATATAACTGGCTTATTAAAGTAAGTACAAGGTAGGAGCTACATACACATCAGCTCCTATTGTAATTTTTTGCTATGTGGATACACTTTTGTTAATAAACGAAGCCAGTAACTGCCTATTTTCAAATTGGCCCATTCATAAAATACTGATTTAATAATAAGGCGAATTACATGAAATACTATTAGACTATTGTGACAAATACTGTCATCTAGCTTAATAAATTATTCAGATCTTTGCTTCCAATTTGTCGTGGTTTAAGCCATAAATCAGCCACGCAGTTTGTTCACTCACTTCCCCCTTTTTCTTCCCTCTGCTCCTG
>JANRGW010050539.1:0-79111 GCA_024733675.1 Psilopsiagon aymara | reverse complement strand
ACTGGAATGGGTTGCCCAGGGAAGTTGTGAATGCTCCATCTCTGGCAGTGTTCAAGGCCGGGTTGGACAGAGCCTTGGACGGCATGGTTTAGTGTGAGTTGTCCCTGCCCATGGCAGGGGGATTGGAACTAGATGGTCTTAAGGTCCTTTCCAACCCTAACTATTCTGTGATTCTATGTGTACAGTGTTGGCACCAGAAACAAATTGCATCTGAAGTATCAGAGTAGCCCACTACTCAGTAGCTTCTCTTCTGAACAACTTTCAGCTTTTATTTGATTCTTTTAGTATGATTATGCTGACTTCACTCTTCATCTGAGGTAGCATGCATTTAACTGGGCTTTATTCAAATAAGTAATCTCAAATTATATAGATGAGTACTAAATATCAGGGACCCAATTAATCAACTGTATATGTTCATATTTACTTGTCTCCTTTCAGAGATGCTCCAGCTGAGCCAATGCATATCAGAAAATGAAGGGCACCTGACAGAAATAAAGTCTATACTTAATCAAGAAAAGCAGCAAAACAAGGACTTGAATGACAGTGTCCAAGAGCTTAAAGAACAGATGAAGAAGAAAAGTAAGTAAGCAAGCAAAGGTTGAATACATTTTTTTTAATTAGAGGAGGAACTGTTTTTAACAGTTGTTCTTTATAGATTTTTTTCTACCATTTCAAACATTTTTTACTGTGCTTGTTTCACATTAACTTTGGTATTTATGGTGGCTTTTAAAATTCTACCAATAGCTTCTAATCCCAAAAGCATTGAAGAGAGAAAAGAAAAGCTATGCAAGTTGAAAACATTCTATGAAGAGAGGCTTGGCCTGGAGATACGCAGAACTCACAGTAAGTTTCCATGTGCAATGACAGAATATGGTTAATGTTGGATTGGGCAGGGAAGAACATCCTAGCTTAGACAGCTGAAGAGTTATCTTAGTCTGGGCGTTACCGCTGTCTCTCAAATGGCAAAATGCAGTATGTTAAAATGCATTTGTCTTTCAAAGAGACTAGGGTTGCTTCACTTGTAAGTGTTCTACGAATATTAATTGAAATTGTAGCTTCACATCATGATTTGTTTTTTTAGTCATCATTGTGACTGTCCAGCAGAGGCTAATGGTGTTTTTTATTTGCTTTAGATGAACAATTGCAGTTTATATTCAGACATATTGACCATAAAGATCCTGAAAAACCATATGTATGTACCTTCTCCATAAATGAACAAGGAGATTATGAAGGTATGTGAATTTTAATTATTTAAGCAGATTCGGATGCCTCTATTTGGGGGGTGGGGGGAGAGGGGAACGAAGTGCCATTTAGTTGTAACCTTTATCTTCCAATTTCTGAGTGATAAATTTAGTAATAGTAATATTTTTTTTAAATGTAGCTTCTTGTGTTAATGTGTATGAAAATACAACTCTTTCACTCCCCTCCAACTGCAGAGCTGCTGTTTATTCTGTGTCAGGAGAGATGCACAGAGAAACAGATACGTCAGTTGTAGTCTGTTGCTTCTTCCCTTAATCCTAAAGTGAACGTTTACGCTGACAGGCATAGTTCAAGTTGGTTTAGAAGCCTAGAAGGCAGGAGAAACTAGGTTCCCTGTTAACTGAGGGGAGCCCTTACAGTTGTTTGACGTAGGAGAAAGATTGAAACTTGAAATCCACCATTCCTCCTCTCTAAGGGGGCCTTTTAACTCTTAAAGCTGGTTTTGCAACATGGATCTTACTTCAGTTAGGAAGAACAATAGCAGTAATTTCAGTACTGTGCTGATTAGTGTCTAGACAAATACTACTGTTGCTTTGCTGTGCCCTGGACTGTAGATTTCTGATTTTACTAATTCAAGTCTAAACTGTGCTGAAGTTAAAAGCTTGTCATATGTTGGGCTACATAGGTTTTCAGTCTGCCTTCCTGCAGAGCAACAAAAATGTTTAGGAATGTGGTTCTGTTTTTGAGCAGGCTATGGGTTACTGGGAATTGCTGTAACAATTCAAGCAAAAGCACAGCACTGGATGGGAGGCTTAGAAATGCAAAAAGAATTTGTGTGGTGTTTGAGGCTCTGTCTGCAGAAAGAAAATGATTTAATGGGCTAACAAGGAAGCTAGAAAACACAAAGATAAACTGCACTTGTATTTCATAGGTCTGGAAAAACACTAATATAGAATTATTATTTTTTTTTATAATAGTCTAATCTTTGGAAATTCTTGTTGTTTTAGTGACTTCATGTAATCCTCCTCTGGACTGTATTGCAGATCTCCAGCTCAAAGTGAGAGAAACTAACAATCTTCCTGTGATGGTTGCCAACATCAGAAAAGCTTTCGTTGCTTTATCTTGTAAACAGTCTACATAAAACTAGCGTGTACCTCTCTAGATGTACAGCACTCTTTTCTTTTCTTCCTCTATTGTGAAAGTATGTAATTACTTGTATCGAATATCTCAATAAAAAAATAACGAAAGTGGTATTTTAGTCCACTATTATGTAGAGACATTTTGGATCATTCTTCAAATAACAGTGTAGTTATTTGCTTAACTGAATGGCTCCAGTCATGTACATTTTGATGCTGTAGCAAGTAAGTTAATGATCTCTCTTTAGCAAGCAAGTAATGACCTCTTTTTAGCTAACCCAGGAAGACATTAGGAAGTATATTCTGTAATATGTGCATAAAAGCATCTTTCAGGTTTGTGTGTGGCTGGAATAGGCCTGAAACCTAGCAAAATGATGCAGTGGAGTTCAGCCATCAGTGCAGTTACCTGTGTCACAGGTGACTAACTTAAATTTTACCATCTTGTACTCTCCAGTGTTATGGCTCATTTTCATGTATGTAAATCATGGGGTGGTTTTGTCTGTCAAACTATGTATTTTACTGTCTATTTTTGTCTGTATTTTAGTTACAAAACCATTTGATGTACATGCTATTCTTGAATAAAGCTTTCAATAGGAGCAGGTAGAAACTTTGTATTGATTCGATGAGGAAATCCTGGAGACCTGAAATAGAACCCTGCTTTGCTCTAAAGTTCCTGGCTCCCAAAACACCTAGCTGGGCAGAAGAGCTGGCCTGCAACTTCAACTTCAGTGGCAAAGTTAGCATGTGATCAAAGTAAGCACCAGGCTTAGCATGTTTTAGAATAAACTACTCATTTTACTTTTACTGTATAAAGCATGTTGCAATGACAGACTGTTTATTGTTATTGTAAATCTTAAGGCAAAACCTGAAGTATGAAATATAGTAGTTACAAATAGATTCATGTATCTTGCAACTTACCAAGAAAAATATTACTGCCACGGTACTCAGCTTTGATTAGAACTGTTCTTTTTCTATTTTCTTTGTATAGCCTTTTCCTCTCCACAAAATATTTAAATGGATAACTGCAACATGAAAGAAAACTCTTAAACTGATAATACAACAGTTCAAATAAAATCTTACTAAATTCAGTACTGAAAATTCTAGTGAAGTAGAAGACCACTTAAATTGAAAACCGATGATGTAAAGAGTTAAAAATATCCAACCCATAGAAGACCCTGTGAAAAAGTATTTAAATTTTAACATTTTTCTGATTAAAATAACCCTTAAAATATGGAAACGCCCTGAGTAACAAATACAAGTGCTCAGGCTTACTGCCATTTTGGTTTCTTGTTCATCCCAGGCATGAGTCTTGGTTTATTGATTCTAACAAAATTACTGTGCCAAGACTGCTATGTACAGAACACAAGATATCTGACAACCACTGCATTGGAATTTACATTCCTAGGAAGTATTTGCTAGAAAAGATAGCGTGCCTGGTTGCAATTCTTCTGTGCATATGCCAAAGGCAAGAAATAAAGTTTGAAATGTTTATTGTGCATAGTTTAAACCTTTACAACTTCTTTTGGAATTTGAATAATAAACCTGCTTATATTTGCTTATAGATGAAGCTCTTACTTCCTCTAAAACAGAGCCAGGCATTCCAAAAAGCAGGTAATAGCTAAGAAAGTGTACAGAGTAGTTTTTTTTCTTTGCTTATTATAAAATATGAAGTAAAACTGCCTTGTGATATCCTTAGCAGCATTTGTGCTATCTGAAGATCTGTCTCAAAAACTTTAAAACCTTTGTGTCCTTATTAAATGAACTTAGTACTTATAGAATTTCACACACCTAGATTTGTGGCAATTTGGAGTTTTCTATTTGTTGTGAAGCGCGTGATACACTGATATCCAGCTAGGATAATACTATACTGACCTGACAGATAGATACAGTTGTTGAAACCCCAGAGTACTGATTACCAAACAAGTACCAACTGCAATGCCCCAAAGAGCATATGGGAAAGCTCTTGCACAAAAAAGGAATATGCAGTTTAGGGACCATGGGGCACTATCAACCAGCCCCCTCCAATTGGTGCTAGTGCTCTATCAGCAGGATCAGGCTTATCTTAAGGCAGTCATGCATTTTAGTGAAGGTCAGTAAAGGCTTTTCTTTTTCATAAATCAAGTTTGCCCACTGAACATTGCTTTCCCTTTCAAACTGCTGACCTGTACTTAGGTATAGCCTGAAATGTGTGGGCCATCAACTAATGCTGCCCATACAGAAAACTGCTGTACTGACTGGTGCTCAGCACCTCAGCAAATTTGTCTTGAAACAGAATGTAAAAAATTTTAAAAAAAGTTTGAATTTATTATATATTGGAAATACACTGAAATAAAATTAATAACATGTATTAAGTTAATTTAATCACAATTGCTGTTTGTATGGTACCTAGAGCCCTTCTGGCTAACCAGTTATTACATACCTTCTCAATCAAGAGTGGATGTGGCTAAGCTGAGTTTGGTGATGTTCTTCATAAAACCTTTTGGATGTTGCTAGATGTATTTTGAAAAGCAAACAAACAAGTATTGGCTACATGGGTGAAAATTAAGAAAGACTATAAATTAAGAACTTATGCTGTGCTCCAGTCATATTCCAATTGTGCTATGTTACTGTCTTCTCTAATGCTTCAATAAACTATGAATTCATTCAGTACCTTGAAATTGTGTAAATTAGTCCTGTCATTACAACACTTAAACCACTGTGAACTCATTTATGAGTGATTTATAACTTTTTTAAAGCCCTGCTGAACCAAATATAACAAACATATGCACACATAAATCACTTGGTCCCACAGCAGATTACAGTACATTTTTAAACAGTATGAATAAACTATACTAAATTAGAGTAATACTCTTACCTTTTTGAAAGTAATAGTTGCAATCCAATTACATCATGTTTTATTGCTGAAACAGGATTATATGCCTGAGGGACTGGGGGGAATGACTCATTGCAGACAGTGAGAGTCCATCTTTTTGTCCTTCTCACTGTCCTGCATCACTAACAATTATACACAAAGAACCTTTTGAATCTTGAGTTTATAAACAAGTTCCAGCAGAAGCAGAGGCGATAAAGTCTGAGTTCGTACAGATCTCTGGTTTTGTCCTTTAGCGGTTCCATTCTCTTCACTGCAATATTCCAGCTGTTCTTTACAGTCTCCCTCACGGATGAGAGCCAGTGCCACTCCTGAGTTGTGCTAGTTTAGTCTCTGCTTGGCTGCTGCTAAAGCCTACCCTTCTTCCAGGATGGAGCACTGATTTGCGCTTCTTCCTTCTACCTGGATGATGATTTTTAGTAGACTCTAAGAACAGTGATAGCTCCAACACAATCTCTTTTTCAAATCTGGGCTAACTGAGCAACAAGTTCAGAAGTCGTGAGGAAGACTGACAGACTGCACCGAAAACAGTATCTAATCACAGAATGGTTTGGGTTGCAAGAGACCTTAAAGATCAACTAGTTCCAATCACACAAGTGTGTAGTAGGTTTTTATATGACCTTATGTATATGTTAAGGTGGCTATGCACTGAAATGATGAACTGAAAGAAGATACAATTAGTGTTTATTTGATTTCCTTCCTCTTCAGTCACAGCATGTTGAACAATGCTAATTGCTATTGACGTACCTTGTTTGTGACTGTTATATGGACAATTCTCTACATGGAAACATGTTCTTTGACTGACTTGCCTCAACGGATTCTTTTGCAGTAGCCACTGCAAAAGATGGATCATGGGCTCAGTTCTTCATGCCCCAGTACCTTCTGCACCACAGCTCCAGCTGGACTAATTGGCTCAACAGAGAAAGAATACTGTTGAATGAACAGCAGCTATACATCATTATTGTTTTGAGTTAAAAGCACGCTACATCTATGCTACATTGATGGTATTTATCATAAAGGATTCCAGGCATTTAAGAGCAGACTGCACGCGTTAACTTTTTGGCTGAGTACATAGAAGTGATAACAGTGGTGACCTCATGGGTGGTAAATTGTCTAAGTTAAAGCACAATGCTTTCATGTACATGTTTACTCCATAGATTAAAAATAGAACATGCAAGTAACTAATACTTAACTTTGCAAATGAAGCTAATGAGAAAAACTTGCTTGTCTAACTCCATGCCTGACTGTCATGGTTTAAGCCCAGCCCACAACCCAGAACAACACAGCCTCTCAAGCACTATCATAGAATCATAGAATAGTTAGGGTTGGAAAGGACCTTCCCTTTCCTCCCCCTGCTCCTGGACGGATGGGGAGGAGAATTGAAAGAATGCAACTCACATGGGTTCAGATAAGAACAGTCCAGTAACTAAGGTATAACTCAAATCCACTACTGCTACCACCAATAATAATGATAAAGGAAATAACAAGGAAAGAGAATACAACCGCTCACCCCCCTCGACTGATACCCAGGCTGACCGAGCAGTGATCTAGCCCTTCTGGGTAACTGCCCCCAGTTTATATACTGGGCATGATGTACTGTGGCATGGAATACCTCTTTGGTCAGTTTGGTTCAGGTGTCCTGTCTCTGCTTTCTCCTGGCTTCCCCTCCTCCCTGGAAGAGCATAAGACTGAGGAACTCCTTGGTCAGACTAAACATTACTGAGCAGCAACTGAAAACATCGGTGTTATCAGTGTTGTTCTCAGGCTGACAGTCAAAACCACAGCACTGCACCAGCTACTAAGGAGAAAAATGCCTGCTACTGCTGAACCCAGGACACTGACACAGTCCCATTAATGGAAAAATAATGCATCAATTTGGTAATTGTATTCTTTTAACATCAGTCTTCAGTATCCGCATGACTTACTAGCCTGCATTTTCCTTTACTCAGTGCAAAGGCAGACAAGTCATCTGATTGATAATATCATGTTTCTGAAGGAAAGAGGGAAAACTTCTCCTGATATGCAATCCTCAATGCTGTCAACTGCAATTCTGCAGCAATTACCTGTCATTTTAGGCTCCAGCCTTCTCGAAGGATCACCCATAATTCTGAGAAGTCTGCCTGGGACTGTATTATAGTAAGGACCACTTTTACTAAGTAAGTGCTGTTAATGGCATCACAATGAATCAAAATGCCAAATTACAGCCAATGCAATTTCTCGTGTCATTTGCATGCGAAAGCTGGTTTGCTTTCCTCAGCTGCTTCTGCTGAAGTTTCCCTTAACTATCATCTCTCAACTGTATTGTTTGGTGCAGAATAAACATTAAAATTTTGCATTCAATCTTGCATTTGATCATGTGTTAATCCTATCCTGATGGCAACTGATGTCATTGCTAGCAATCCGTTTTTCCTCTCCTGAATCATGTAGTTTGCATTTTGTAGTAGCTACCTGTCAAATGATGAGTTCTTATATAAGAATTCTCCCAAGCAAAATAGCTTTGTCTGTGCTGGATACTTGGACTAGTTGCTAGAGTAACGCAGACCATCATAGCTCAACTATGAGAAATCTCAATGATTCACATGCTCTTTATTTGGTGGAAGCTGCTTCTAATCTGGATAGCAGTCCTCGCTCCTTTTTCCACCCGCCCAGTCCACAGGGTACCACATTTTGCGTCATCACTTCCTCAACATTGCTGAAGGACCAAACGTTGGACCTTTAAGCAATTAAGACTATTAACATGCAAATCGTTTTCTGGAGCTAGCATATGGATTAGGTTGTCCTACAAAATAACAGCTATGTGCACTCATCTCACACAGAGACTGTTCAGTGAGAAACTGCATATAAAAATGAGATACACTAACATATACTATGGCTGAATTAAGTTTAAATTAAAATTAGATGAGAGACTACACAAATATAATTGTAAAATAGCAAGCCTTTTTGGTAAAAAGCAGCTCTTTCAAGGATACTTTAGGAGAGCAACAGTAATTAAAATTACTATTACTGGGAGTTAAAAGAGGAGGTTATCTTTAAAAGAAGCTGACACAGGACAGAAAGTTGCTAGTTAGGTCAATGCAGTAGGGAGCTGATGCAATTTTATTTACAGAAAGTTCACATTCCATCTTTGAATTTCAGAATGACTTTTTCATGTGGGGAGATTGCATCAAGTTGCCCAAATATAGCAAAAAATGCTATTGCCATGCAGTTGTACAGGAGCTTTGCTCAGTCCCATTTCACAGAGTGTGAAAAATAACCTGTGTTGTATTTTCTACACTTTGATTGGAGGTACAGTGCTGTTCTTCAAATGTTTAGGAAAGGGTATTAATTTGGGAATATAAATACATGTTGCCAGCAAGCAGCATTAAAAAGTACATTATCTTTTCATCTAATTAGTGAACTATAGCACTAACATTATAAGTTGATCATGCTGCTCTTGCAGATAAAACTACAAGAATCAACTATGTTGCAATATCTAACTTTATATTGTACTTTCAAGTGACTAAAAGCTGATTTTGCTGTGTCACATCTAAACAATTGCATTTGAACGTCAGAACCTTACAAACACTTCAGTGCTGCACACAACTCCACATTCAAGCAATCCCTCTACGAGTATCATCAATGGCTTTGCAGACTCAGGGCTTAAGATTGGTATAAACCACTTTCCTCAAGTGTATTTTATCTTATAGTGATAAAGCTACCTTCTAAGGTACTAGCTGGAAGGTGTGTGAGCCTTATCCTTGCTCCCCACAAGAGAGAGCCTCCTGTGGGCGCTATTGTCTTTTACAAGCAAACCTCTGCAGAGATGAGCCTGGCATGGCACACACTTTAAATACACCATTATTCTACCTAGTTAATGAATAGTTACCACTTCATGAATTTGCTTTTCACAGATAGGTTTTGGATTATTGGAATTCACTTTTCACAGAACTATAATCTCTGGATTTTATAGTCTAGGAGGGAGGGCAGCAACTGGTAAGAAGTCAAGATATGGCATGCTTGCCCACTGTGCATTCCAGCTTCATACCTGTTCCACATACCAAAGTACATTCAGCATCACCCATACTTTCTGTGTTCACATTCTAAAATTCTCCAGCATGAGAACTCTGTGGAAAACAGTCTACAATAACCATATGATAACCACCCTGCATTCTTCTATACCTGAGCACAAATTGGCATCTGATTCTGTGAAATCCACTGAAGAAGGTAAGCCAATGACAAAGGTAAGCAGTGTAAAATCTGTCAAGGGACAGGACTAGCATCCTGCAGAACAGGGCACAAAGATGACCAAAAAACCCAGCAAAAATTAGGGAAACAGCAACCCTCCACCCACACTAGCAGAGCCAGGACTAACAGTATGGAATGAGAATCCCTTCTACACAATCCCAGCCTCTGTTCATCAAAGCACGAGGAGCTACCATGCCATGTGGCAATTTGCCCATCTGGCACAGTTGAAAGATTTGGATTCCTTCCACTCACCTTCTGTAGACTGTGTCATCACCTTTCAGCTCCTCTAAAGCAGCAAAGACCACCTGTCGTCATCTTCTAAGAACCACTGTGTTTCTTGTACAGAGGGACCTTAACAAACTTAAAGGTAGTACATCAAAAAATTCTTGCTCTTTTTCACACTATCCCAAGCCATCTTCTGTACACAGTGGCTCTCCCTGCGGTACATAAGTTGAGAGATATATGTGGAATAGGAAGCAAAAGACATTAGACATACAACTGGTCAAATTTCCACATAATTAAATCTCATCATAAATCTCTTCAATACAGAATTTAAGTGCCATATTAAATGCACTACAAGCTTCTCTCTATATATTATCATTGAGACATACTAATAACTACAGTAATTAGCTTTTTAAACACTATGCAAATGCCTAGGTTTAATTCTCTTCAGAACAAAACTTCAGCTGATGAGTGGAGATTCTTACATTATCAGTGTTTGCTTTGTAAGAACTATTACATCAATTTTCTGCTGAAGCTGTAGGAACGTTTTAATGCGTCCTATTTCTAAGTGCTTCCTTCATCATCTTTGAATGCTGCATCAGAGCCCGACTGACAATCATATTTTGTAGGCTTTACCTTGGCAAGTGTATGAAAGCAATTCCAGCTCAGTGCATTGGTACACATGGATAGCTCCCTGTTTAAAACAATACAATGCAAAACCTGTATTCCCTTTCATAGTAATGAAAAAACATAGAATCTTATCATAATTAAGCTGGCAGATTTGGTCTACTCTAATAGAAGCGGTCTGAATGAAGCAGCTCTGTGGGCAAAATCAAGAGCTGCAGCTTTTCCTTAGGAGAACCACTACACAAAAGTGTCCCTCTTCTCTCGCTTCCAGAAGTGGTTAATGGGTGCCGCTTTGCATATTGACAGTTTAGCCAGAAACATCTAAATGAACACTTACTTTTAAGAAACTCTGACCTCTCTGTAACACCTACTGTTACAGTTTTATATAAGAAATGACACAAAAAAATGCAGTGACTAACTCAGACATACTTGGAGCTGCTCCAAAAGTGCTGGAGCCTGCAACATGGATAAAAATCTTTGAGCTAAAACAAAGGCAAATACTGTTTGCATTTCACAGAAATAAGAAAACTGACACTACATTCCTAATACTTATGTTTATTATGAAAGTGTCTCCAAATTAAAATAGCCCACATTACTGATTGGTTCCAGCGATTTCATGAGGAATCATTATTTTCCATATTTAAAAAAACCCAAACCAAACAGAGTTAAACACAAAATAACTCCCGAAGTTCTACACAACAGCTATACATGAAAAGACTTCTAGTTAGCACATCACTGTGTCTGGGACAGTTGAATTCCTATTCACTGCATTTCTGAAAGAGTTGCTCAAGCACAGGATTGTCATGAAAACACAGGTGAAATAGTGTCATCTGCCTCACCCTGACTTGCAACAGGCAAGGCTACATGCACAGTACGGTATGAGAGCTCATGTAGAAAAGTTAAACCCTGGACTGTAAGAAGCTGAAGCTCACCAGAAGCCAGAAAATGTGTTTCATTTCACAGATCATTTTAGGTCATGTAAGATGATATTTTTTATCTTTTGTCTGACATGCGTAATCATTGACACAGCTTCAAAACATAATTTCATGGTTTTTTCTCCAGTTTTCTTTTTTATTTGAGAGTTCTGTACAGACACAAACACTGTGTTTTCATTGCAACTACAATCAGAAATCTTTACAATTTGAAGGTCATACACCTACATCTCTTTTCCAAACTTCCATAAGTGCTTTTTAAAAAGAAAAGAAAAAATGGATAAGGTTGTCTTACTGAAGTTCCCATTAGGACCCTGTTCCAAATCAAAACCAGTCAAAACAAGTAATATAAACTGGTTTTGAACTATGGTTTAAAGGCAACTGTAGTTTGCAAAACAGTGCACTTACGCCTAATAGGGTCTACATTACAGGAAGGGTAAAAAGTATTTGATAGCTCCTCTCACACACATGTCACAAGAAGTAGACAACAAGAGACATACAAAAAAGCATTGTAGCAAAGAGATTAAAAAATACCAAAGCATCAACTGTAGAAAACAGTGGCAGCCCGTATTTCTCTGAGGCTACAGAAGGCTGCAGTAACGAGAAGATGAATGAAACGGCATCAGGCTTCCTACTAGAATACCCTGTATAAAACACACATGGGGTCTAAATCAATCAGTGATGATCACAGTGATCAGTGATCATCATTGACATTTACTGCAGGGTAACAGCTGTCGCCCTTGTGTCCTGTTCAGAATCAGAATGTGATTTTCACCTGAAACAGTTTTAAGACAAGAATTACTTCAAAGTAAGCAAAGCTTTAGTGCACCTACTTGGACCTCAGAAAAAGGATTTGACATTGACAGTCGCATAGATTGGTCACAGGCTGAAACAGAAGCATGTGAAGCTGTTACACCTGTTCCAATTCCGCTGGAATAATCAAATAACACACAAAAAAACCCTACAAAATGGCAACAAGGAAAGAGCACAGGACACTTTGGTATTTTAGACCTAGCACTATTTAACGCTGATCAAGATCCAAAAGACTCCAAAGTCCACCTTTGTTATTTGATCACCTATTCCTAATATTTTCTGCAATGTTTGTTTTTAGCTTTTTACAAAAACCAGAACAACAACAATAAAAAACCCAAAACAAACCCCAAACCACCAAAACCTTACTTTTTGGTTGGTTTTTTTTTTTTTTTTTTTTGGGGGGGGGGGGGGGGGGGGGGGGGGATGGATACAAAATATTCCAATATGGTGAATGCTAAATAAAGGGAGACTTGAATCTTAGCTTATTCTGGCTGGTTAGGGACAGTTGACAAATTCTTACTATTTACTAATAAACTCTACATATCATGTCTTACTTTTTCTACTTTAACATCTCAACCACTATGTCATGTACTGTACTATAAAAAGGGAGCATAGAAGTTGAAGACAACTAGGTGATAGAATAAAACCCCTCAGTTCTAAAATGACTAAAATGACAATTCTACAAAAGGTACAAATACACAGAACCTTTTAAGATCTTGCATTTACCATGAACCATCACAGTCATTTCAATCAATTGCCTGGAATATATGTGATTATCCTCTAAATACTTGATGGCCTCCAAAAGCACCTTGCAAAGCTCTTCGGCAAAGAAGCAAACTCAACTGAAAAAGAAATAGTTGCATGACATTCTCTCTGCAGAGTGGAAGATGATATTGAAGTTTTGACATCTATTGGTTAAAGCAATGAACTAAATCACACTGCCACTTATGATCACTAAAACACTTGGTCCTTCCCACTGGAAAAAAAAAAAAAGTATTATTTTTAGTATTCACAAAAAACCCTGCAGCTTGAAAGTTTAGTGAAGCTCTTAATGCTTCCTTACTCTCATCCCATTTCCTCAAATGTGTTTGAATCTCCCATCTCATCTATTTTCGAGACATACCTGCATTGAGTTTACTCTAGGCTGCCATGAATGGACTCCGAAAAGCCAGGTTAATAGGAGAAAAGTCAGTGGGAGTCAGCTGAACCATGGCAACTGTATGCCTGCTTTAGTGCATCACAAACGCAACTGAATTTAAACCGCAAAGAAAGAGTTTCAATCCAAATTACACTATGTAACAGCGAGGACACATTAAAAGTATACATAGCCAGCAATGGTAAATTATCTCAAGGGTTGTAGCCTTGACTGCACATCTGAATCAACACTATAGAGCGCAGCTGCGGAAGACCAAGAGGGACCAAAGGTCTCCTGCCTCTTGCACACAGATTGTAATTAGGAACTGCTCTTTGCCCTGCTATAAACAACATGATAGTACTATTGTATGTTATCTATGTTGATACTTCAGAACAATATTTATTCCCATGTAAGACAAAATATTTTGCCAGAATGCCATTTCTGTAACCAGCTTTGCAGAAGGGAAATGGTCCAGTGGAAGTGGTAATCAACACCATGAAAGAGGTGTGTTTGAACTGCTATTCTCAATTACCCTCTTAGGAGGTCATATTTCAGAAATTATAATGTTCATCCAGTAATATCCCAGGATGGTTTTGGTTTAAAATCTTGGTATCATCTTGACAATTATTAAATAACTGCCACTTCAAATACTTTCCATGTCAGTCAGTATAATTTCACATGTATAAGCTGCCCTGCAGATAATTATAAGAGATCAGAGGCCCAGGAGACAGATGAGAAAAGAATAGAGGCAGAGAAACTTTTGGGTGAGAAGATTTGAGTAAGACTCCCTTGCTCAATCAGATATACTCATATAAACTATGCAACTGTTGAATTACAAGTTTACCTGGCTTTTTCAAAAGATGCTCTGTGGGAAGTAAAACTGACAGCTCTTCTTCCATGATTTACAATTTCTCAGGTTTTTTGTTTTTATCTCCACCTAAGTGGAGATATGTTTTTCATTCATGCCATTCTGCCCCTACTTTTAGCACATTTTTTGTCCCTATGGATAATAGAGGTTTCAGTAATTTTCAAGAGTGACACATACCAGTTTTTCAAAAGAAAGAAGTGGCAACACAACTTTCTTCAATGAAGTTGTATGAAATAGAGCCTTCAAACACGTTTTATGGCATCAAAAATCATCTGCATTTTGCTATTTGCATAGGTGGAAGGAATCAGAAAGATTTTCTGTCTTAGAGTTCCAGCTGAACACAGCACTCCAATCCCTTTGTATATAGAAGACACATTATTACACATTAATATTACATTTATTTCCTTCCTTTTTTTTTAATTTTTTTTTTTTTTAATATATATATACAAGTCTTTGGTCTGTAAGCACATTGGTTCTGTGTGCACATACACAATACTGTTGAACAGTAGGTTGCATAGAGTCTGTTACCTAAGAACCTCACCTACTTTTGGCACTGCTGTCACAAATCCCAGAAAAGCTTCCTGCAAGATTTGCATGATCCTTAGCATCCTACATCAAACTTTGATATAGAGAATGGAAGAAGTGTGTATATAATGTTTAAAAAGATGTTTATTTTGAGTGTTAGTTCGTCTTCTTTGGGACGCAGTTTGTAGATCTTGGATGAAAAAGGAGTGCAAAATTATTTTACAGACACCCTTATTTTATTTGTAGACGTGATGGAATTCTGCTGAGTGTTAAAAGTTTGCTGCGATTTATGTTAAGTGAATTTTGCTCAAATTTTCATGCATTTAGAATAAACTACTTCTAGTAATGTATGACATTCTGCCTTCTCTCTCATTACCCTACCAAGAAAGTGATGTAATTATAAGAACGATACCTAGACTGAACTGTGTCCAAGGAAGCAATGAACTTTTCATCTGCTGTTTTTTCCGTTACACCCCTGCTCTCATCCATCTGAACATGCAAGAACAGCTATAGGAGCGAGGTCTGGATTCACAATGGTGCGCTTGAACAAACAACTTTCAACATGGAATCTCTGCAAAAAGACATTAATATCTGCAGAGGTCAAAAAAATGTAAGAGAAAAATAAAAAGAAAGAAAAGAAGAAAGGGAGAACGAGTCTATCTAACTGTTGACATCAATGCTTTTGGGTATTTGCACAACAAATCAAGTCTACTTCTAATGCAATTAACCACCAAATTGAATTTTAAATTATGCTAAAATAATATCCTACATTTACCATAGTTTTTTTTTCCCCAAATTGATGATTGACCACATTACCTACTATTTAATATATCAGTCCAGTGTTCAAAACCTTTATGTTGGAGGAATGGCCACTGTGATTTGATAGGCAACTTCCATACCAGCACTTTGAAACACAAAGATAGCAAAAATATCTGAAGCAGATCTAGAATATATAAAGCTATGTTCTATCTTACTGTAAATAACAAATCAAGCAACTATTACTCATAGCAGACCTGGCAAAAGCAACAGGGATGGACAGAAGAGATCTGAGCATAATGCTCTTCACTACTGAGAATCCCAAGAGATAAAGTTTGAGAATGGATATTCCCTTTTGTCCAGAAGTTCCCAAAAGGATACAAAATAAATAATATTTCAAAGACAGTACAAGTGAAAATACTGCTCCCATTGTGTCAGTTACATACACATACAGCATGCCTACGTATACAGAATGGCGTATTGTCTTCATTCACAAACAGGAAATATGGCAGTGTGCTATCAGAATGCTTTGATACTCCTAAATTTTTCCGATGCTGATATATATGAAGAAACCGCATTCACAATTTATAATTTACTTCCAGTAGCAAACAGTTCTTTCTGTTCGTGTTTCATGACTGAGCTGAAAGATTAATGCTCCTCTGAGCAAGCGCCACCAGTGAGATACCCGTTTGTCCCATTGGCACCGCTGGTCCCATTAGTGGAGATAGTGCTGTGTGGGGTCTTTGAACGAAGTACTGTTTCTTCCTCATCTGAGCTTGACTCAATGTCGCTTCGGTCATCCTTTGCTACCTGTAGAATTTGACAGAAGCAAGCAGTAGGTCATTGTAAGGAAAAAACTGAGCTTTCTTGTTCAAGAGAATCTGGGAATTCAAACATTTTTCAATTCGAGCTTTGAAGGCAATCTCGACTTTGATGCACTTCTCTGCCTTTGTCTGCCTGGACTCACTTCAAACACAGATGCCTGCACACACGTATGCTATATGCAAAGGCAGGGTGAAAACTTTGCACTGGTGCACTGAAGGTAGCATGTCCAAGTGAGGACACAGTACTCAAGGCAAAGGGTTGTGCACAAGCTGAAGTAACCAACAATCCAAGCTCCCAAGTTCAATCTAGCCCTAGTTTCTCTGCCCTTCTATTACAACTTTAGTGAAATATTAAACTCAGCTTCCTCCCTGTCACCTCCCAACTCATTCTCTGGAGGCTGCATGGCTCCAGGGAACAGTGCTACAGGTGGCAGTAGAAGATGGGCGTACTGGTTGAAACATAACTCTTCGCACCAGATAACTGCAGTCTCCAACTTCAGCCAAGTGGTGAGAAGGGGGCTTGGAGACCATGGACATAGTCCACTTCAGTCCCTATCACAGGAACCACAAACATACTTGAGCAGTGTAACTGACTGCTCCATCATGCGACTGGAAAACTGTTTCAGAAACAGACTGACGTTAATTGCTGGGGATTTCCTGCTACTTTCCAGCTGACTTCTTTCCTGCCAGTTTATACCCATTTACTAGGTGAATGCTGTTCCTTAGGTTGAGTCCACCCTCCAGCTCTGTCGAGCTTTTGAAGGTCACAGAGGAAGTTCACACAGTTTGACAGATGAGCCCCTTTCAAATCCCTGAGGTGACTTTGCTTCACCCCATTCAGTCAGATGCACCCAAAGCAAGTGAAAACATGAGGCAGCCAACAAGAGTCAAGTTAAGGAGAGCTAACAGGGCAACAAAAAATAAAATCCTGCAAGGAAAAGGTCCTGCCTGCCCTGTTTTTTATGTGATGTTTTCCCCAGGGAGGTAACAGTGGCACTGCCAACGTATAGGATTAAAGGATAACTGAGGTCAGAAGAGACCTCAGTCTGTACCCAGCATCCTGCTCAAAGTAGGGTCAGCTGTGGAGTCAGGTACCATCACCCAGATCTTCACCCAGCCTGATCTTGGAAAACCTGTTAAGAGTGCATCAGAAGAAATAAAAAAACCCCCAACATCAATGGAAAGAGGCCTGAAGTCTAAGCTACATGCATCATTAAAGATGCAGCTTTCCATGCCTGCTTCTACCCGTTTGTATAGCTGAGCTTCTAATTCGTTCATAATTTGTTCACATCCATGCTGTGCCAGTTGCCACTTTGGGCAATTACAACTGACTTTAGCAAATGGATATAAAAGGGGCAAAGAAATCAAAACTCTCAAAGAACAGGGCCACTGCACAGAATTTTTTCTTACAGTAATCCTCCTCTACTCCTGAAAGCCCTCGTGACAATTCTGCTCTCCAGCTCTTGCCTCAGAAATAGCCATTTGCTTTGGGGTTCCCAATGCATCCCTGCAATATCATAACACCTGAGTGAAACTGTTCTGCTTGGGAACAGAGGAAAAAGAAACACACAGTTCCATATCTCTCCTAACAAGTAGTTCTTAATGTCAATGCCTAGCAAGTTTGCAATTTTGATAATGCGAAATTAGATTTCAGATGGAGGTCAGAAGTTTGATTCCATACTTACACAGCTTCAATTAACAGATTACTTTAGTCTCTTTCATATAAAGGGACTTCAATATTAAAACTGCTGGGATACACAAATACACTGAGAATTATACTTTTATCAGACAGAAGAGAATGGGCTGAGTACAGGGTACTGAGTGTCTGTGATCCACATGAGGGTAGACCGGATGACTGAAAACTTCTGTGTCATCTTAAATTCTCTTAATATATCAGATTCACTGCCAATTCTTCTGCTAAGGTTCTGCCCTAAAGCCAAACAATCCAAAGAAGAGTCTATGCTGCAGCCACTTCTGTTAAAGATGTGATCCGCTCTCCTTTTAAAATGTAGCAACACACCAGGGTCTTTGGACCTAAAACCTGGTATGAACGCAACACATCTTGCAGCACTTGGTTCTTTTTGTTTATCCTCAAAAGAACCCACTGGACTAATTTCTACAGGAGTCCAGAAAATTCATATGTAGGTTTATAAAAGTCCTAAGCATAACAGTGAGTAAAAAACAGATGATCAGGTTTAGTTAACAATTTAATGATAATTGCCTTATCAGCTAAGTTGTTCCAGAGGTGGATCCTAGTAATACAAAAATAAAACAATAATTTAGGATGAAGAACTACTGTAAATTATCTGTAAAGTGTTGCGAAAACACTGTGTATGAAAAGAATGGGGCTGCAAGTGAGGAAGTAAGTTAAGATCTGAAGGAAGAATCTTCAGTGTGTGTCATACATCTGTATCTTTAACCTGGTCACTGTCCTACTACTCCAAGTGTCTCATTGCGTTTGTACATCCTAAATTTTCTCCTCTGCAATTGTTTGAACTACAAAGCAGAGAGCTTATGCTCTGAAGTATGCTTCCCACATGGTGACAAAGCAGCTGCTGCTGATACAGATGTGTAAAAAGGTTTGTAACATAATAGCACCCAAATGCTACAGATAAAATGTGTTTGAATGGTACTGGGCAATACATATGCAAGAAGTAAAAATGGACTTTAAAGACAGCCTTCACTTAAATATTTAAGCACAAAAAATTGATAAAAATACCAAGCAGAACCTACAAATTAAAACCAAAAAAAGCATCAAGCCACAAACACCAGCATTGAGCCGAATAAATTTTTAGCATAGTAAATTTAAAGAAACTTACATGCAATGGGTTCCACTTCCCAGCCTTCCAGCACAGCACAAGGGAAAGGATAAACAAGCAGAGTAAGAGAGAGTATGAAGCACCCTTTGAAGTCACTGGTGTAATTCAGACAGGACAGCTGAGGCTAATAATCACTAAAAGCAGAGAAGGCTGAAGTATGGCTTCCAGGCAAAATACAGTTCATGAATCTACTGTCTTCCACACAGAGAGTGGCAGGCTCTGGGCTCCGTCCAAGGCAAGGCTGAGCTCTCCAGTACATTCATAGAAAACAGCTTTCTGCAGAACAATCCCATTCACTTCAGAGGTGGTCACATGTCTAAAACATCTACTCATGCGCTCTACTCTTTAAGGACAAAATGCCCTGCACTTCACACGACCTGTAAGTGTTAGTGCCACCATCTCTAAGTGTGAGCATCATATCTGCATGGCAAATGCAGTGAGGCTAGCATTTCTGAGAATTACATCTTCCTGACAAATGTAACAATGGCAAGCAAGACACTAAATTTTATCCCAAATAGTCTTGTTATAGGCATCTTAGAAAAAAACACATGTAGCCCTTTGCAGGACCTCATTAGTACCAGAACCCAAAAGAGGCTGTGATTTGTAAGTTTGCCACTAGCAAAGGAATCAGATTTTCAATTTGTATTAGTGTTACTATCACTACCAGCTGGAAAACAAATATTTTGCTAACAACTACAACAAAGAATAAAACCAGAACTGGCAGCCCCAAGAAAGCAGTTTGCTTGGGTTTGTTTCTTGTTTTTTTTTCTTTTTTTTTTTAATCCAATTTCCCTAATGTAGTTCGGTTCAGTGTATCAGATTATAAAAGAGAAGTGTGGAAGCACATAAAAAACAATCACTATAAAGAGTGCAATCTTGCTAGAAGAAGTGGAATGAAGTTACCATGAAAGGAAAGAATAGCTCACATAAAACAACATGTGCCATTAGCAATATGTTATGGATCAGAAAGAAAAAGTAACCAAAGTGAGTGACCCTGTATTGGCATTGAAAATGTTAAAATCCTAAACGTGAAACAGAACCATGCTGTCTTACCTTGCCCTTTGATATAGCTTTGTAGGCTGCCTTTATGATTAGGTAAGACCAAAAACAGTGCAGAATTTGAAGAATCACAAGCAGCAAGTTGAAGACCCACAAGGCAGGAAAATTGCCCAGAGCTTCATACAGTTCAAACAATGTTGTGTTTAATATCCTAGAACAGAAAGGGACAGAAAAATAGTAACATTTTCCTTAAGCGAACAATCTAAAGGAACCCCTTTTTAAAATCAAGATAAGTACTTGCTTAGATGGGATCCACACAGTTTGTTCCCAGAGCGACTTGTACTGAATCCCATGGGAGTTTCCAGAGAGAAACAACATAAAAATGTTGGTTTCAGTGTTTCACTGAATTTTGCAAACATCAGAATGATCCTCAGAGTGCTCGCATCTGAACCCCTCTCTCCAAAACCCAACCTCAAAGCCTATGGGTTTGTTTCAGGCTACACAGGTATGGATGTCTTTGCCCTCTTGGTACCAGCAATTTGAGTGATGTGCTGTGTGGAACTGAAAACAGCCTGAGACTATTGTTCAACTGAAGTGAAACTTCAGTGGCATGTGAAACAATGGCACATGTGTGTCAGGATTCAGGCTTCTGTGGGATTTTCTAAGAATGAGGGAACTTTGGCTGAGTATCCCAACATAAGGGCTTATATAGTGGAAACCTCAGCACCAATCAACCGGTAGAGGGGCTGAACCTGAGGCACACGCACTAACTACTGAAGTATTGGATAGCTCTGGTGACCATTTTTTGCACTAAATACAATTTTCATACCACTTAGGTATAAGCAAGAGCAAGGTTTAACAGTAATATGAAGGATAGGTGGACAGCAGACATACATGGGGGCAGCAAGGTGTGAGACCTTACTGTGGCCTTTCAATACTTGAAGAGTGCTCTTAAGAAAGAAAAAAGTTTTTTTAATAAGGCCTGTTGCAATAAAACAAGGGGTAATAGTTTTAACTGGGATGGAGGAGATCTAACGGTGGGAGGAGGGATCTAACGGTGAAACATTGGAACAGGTTGCCCAGAGAGGTGGTATATGCCTCATCCCTGGAAACATTCAAGGCCAGGTTGGACAGGATTCTGAGGAACCTGATCTGGTGGAAGGTGTCTCCATCTGTAGTGAGGGGGGTGGAACTGGATGATCTTTATAGTCCTTTCTGACCCAAACCATTCTGTGATTCTATGAAATTCTGGCAGTTCTAGACATTTGAACCAAGTGTTTGAGGAACAACATTTCAGATGCAGGCAGTAACAGCGATGTTGCAATATAACTTCCGAAGCTTGTGAATACAGCACTAATTATTCCAATTCTAATCAGCCCAAAGACTTTGTCATAGTGGATGATTTCAATCTGGACCTCAGCAAACAGCCTGAGAACAGAGTGGACAGCAGCAGAAATGGTATTTTTGTAAACAAATAATGATCTGTGAGTGCCTGTTATTTGTGGAGAGAAAAAGAAGGCAATATAAGGATTTATCAACATTCAACCATCTTCCCTGCTGGTGTAAATATGCATTAAAAAGTCCATTGGCTTTTTTTTTTTTTCTTTTTTAAATTAACTATCAACCGCTAGCCACTAGATGGCACGTTTAATCAAGCAAACGACTGCACAGCTCTTGGGCTGCAGCAGCTTTGTCTGAAGGCGGGAGATGCAACTGAGGTCCTGCAAGGGCTTCAGAACAGCACAGCTGTCAATTGAAAAGTTAAGAGATATTTGGCTCAGCTTCTTAATGAGCAAACACATTTCCCACAATCCTTTCCAAGAACATAAAAATCAGCTCAAGTAGTATTAATATGAAGTATTCACAGAGAGCAAATCCAGAACACAACATTTAGTGGCAATGATTTATGTGTATGAACAGCACTGGTAAAAAATCAATCAGTGATTGCTAATGCACTGGCCTTAATACTTGTAGGGCATTTCATAACAAATTCTCTACATTTTTAGTTTTGCCTTCCTACACATGGAAGCATGAAGCATGTTTGCTCCATAATTTATTGCGAAGTACATGTTTTATAACTTCACTATATAGCAGTGGTTTTACACTGTCTTCTGTTTAATGGAGTGAACATCAGAAAAAACAACTGTTTTCCAGTTTGCAAAAACTCCATCACAGCCATAACTCTTCAGCCTCAGCTTTGTGTAATTTGTTCTGCCAGTGGTAGCTCTACATGGCACAGCGATATCCCAGTTTATAATTCAAGGAGATGCTCTCATGCATATCAAAACACAGCTGTCATCAGCACTGTTTTACTTCACCAGTTCCTATTTCAGTTCTAACCACTATAACAAATTCAAACTCGAAATCTACAACTCATATGTGTAAAGCTACCACTGTTTATATCCTAAACCTGCCTTTTTTCACATGTAAAATTTTATATGCTTCAGAATTGTAAATGCAGTTTTTACAGGTTTCTGTTTATATTTTCATTCACTTAACCAAACTGACCTCTGGAGACTTCCATAGCAGTCAAGTTAAAAGAGCAGCCTTAGGGATGCAGATGTCTGCTCCCGCAGAAGTCCAAAATATCAGGAAGATAGCAAGGCCAAAAAGAGTGCTTCTGGTTCCAAAAGCAGTTTCATCTTGCAAATAAGTCATCTACTACATATTAGATATGGGAAATAAGCCTTCAATGAAAAAGCAGATCTCTTTACAACCTGCTCATGCCTGGCAAACTAAGGGCAGGACTGGAACTCTCCATTAAAGCTGCATAAAGATCCCAGTAATTGCTCAGCATTCCTAAGAGGGGTCAGTGACCTGATGCACAGGATAGGTGTGCAGATGGAGCTAAGGCTAGAAACTGAATAAAAAATACAGAAAACTATAAAAAAATGGAGGAAAGTAAATAAACTTTCTCTCAGAATACATCAATTGTTTCATGTCAAGTCTGAAACAGGAAGAAAAATCCTTAGGTTAGTAGGCAGAATACAGAGAGAAATTCTACTTATAGAGACTGAGGAAGGGAGAGGGGGAAGCAAGGTTAAACGACTTTCCACCAATTCTACTGCTGAAAGGATTCGACAGAAGCATTTTAATCAACTACACAAATAACAGACTGGAAAAAGCAGCATGACAGTGGTTTACACAGAGAAAGAGTGTATATGATGTATATGCAAACAAATCTTAGGTTCAAATACTCAAAAGGGCAATCAGGCACTTCAATCTGCAAATGTGCTTGCTGGAATTTTTTAAAGCTCTCCAGTGGTTAAATCCCAGCTTTTCATAATGAATGGCAGAAACTGAATCTTGGCTATCTGACTTGAAATAGCCGGACTTGATCTCACAGGGAGAAATTATTGTAAGCCGCAAGTGCTCTACCTCTCTGAACACTGGTCAGCATTTCTCGGGTCTCTACTATTTGAAACAAAAGGTTAGCTTCTGCTTTTGAAAACAGGTTCTGGACTGCAGCAATTTTTCTGAGGTCCAGAGAGATTTTGATATCTGGACAACACTATGTAATCTCATGGAAAGTATTCTTCCCTTGTTAAATGCATCCCAAGCAGGGTCATGCACCTGGCCACACCAAGATCTTCGTTTAGTATCCTGAATTAAGTAGTGTGGTTGATGAAGGCAAATGAAAAGAAATTCACCACTTAAGATCCAATACACTTACAGAACCGTGGGGTAGACTTTCAGGAATGCTGCCACAATGTCTGAGCCACTGGGAGAGGTAATTCTGTACTTACTGCACTGCAGCTGTCATTGAACACTCAATAAAATTAACATGGTCAACAATGACTAGACAATCAGCTGCATCACACCAACAATAAGGAGTTCTTTTTTTTTTCTCTACTGTCTAACTATCTAGTGAGAAAAGCAGTACTTGGGAGGATAAAAGCAACAGGTCCTTACACTGACTCAGGTAAGATTACACTCCTTTTCCTCAATTTAGCGGGCACAACTCCAGGCTCTTGGATAACAGTTACTAATTCTTGGCAAGTTGATCACTTGTCTTTCACCAGAGATGGAGGGAGAAAAGAGAGATGAAGGAAGAAAGATAAAGAGAGAGGGATGGTGGAAGAATAAAATGCTTATTTATTTGTCTGAGCATTGCCAAAAATGTGCTGTGTTTGCTCTTGAAAGGGCCCTGAGAAGAGTGAAAGGAGGTGAGAAAGAAGGCCATGTGGAAAGAGTAGGCAAACTTCCAGACAGGCAGGAAATTCATTATAGACTCTGCAGAATGAAGCATAGCAGGGTGACGGCACTATCATCACATCCAATTAGAGCAGAAACTGTGCAGCTGAAATGAGCTACTGAAAGTTGCCTTAACTTCTGCAGCACTGTGCAGTGACCAACATACTATGCATGAAACATGCTGAATAAAAGGCATGTTGTTACCATAGTGCAACAGGCAGAAGTCTCAAAGTATAACCAAGGACAGCAAAACATGATGTCTAGTATGCCTAACTAATTCAGAATAAATGTCTTTATCTCTTGTACCAAGTGTATATTAGACAACAATATTCTATATTGCACCATAACCAGCTACACTGGGACATCCTTCAATACTGCAAATAGATAATTACATCTGGGTGGGAATTAATAAAATCCAGATCCTGTTTAGTGCAATTAATCTGGCAATACTACTGCCAGCAGTGCTTTAAAGTTTCTGCTTTTTTGAAATCTTCCTTTAAAAAATAAACAATTGCACTTCCTTCTGCCCCAAAATATAGTAGTTTGTTCTCCATTATATGTGGTAGAAAGTGACCAAGACCGGAGAACAAATAGTTAGGAGTCCTAAATTCTGGATTTAGTTGTTTTATTAACTTATTATGTGATCCAAAAAAATTTCAAATTTCTCTCCATAGTTTAGTTTTTTTAAAGATGGGAATAAGGTATATTTCATCTGCCACATAAAGATACTGGAAGAATTAATTCATTACCTTGTTTATAAAATACCTTGAACTACTTGCTTAAAAGATGCCATAAAACTGACAGGTAGAAAAAAATTCCACTGAGATTCGCAGACAAATGAGGAGGCAGTGAAGTGTGAAAGCACACATATGTGCACATGTTGATCAGCCATAGGATGATAAATCAGCTACATTTCATTGCTAGTCAAGATTTATTCCTGGGATTTAGACTTGAATGGAATCTAAGAAGACTTCATATTCCAGGCTGTCCTAGTTACTTACAGTGACAATGCTGAGCTAACTTTACACAACAGATGATCTGATACACAGATGTTTCTGTGTAAGAGACTTCAGATGAGTTACCCAACTTTTTACCTGAGAAGGGCATGAGATGATATCCAAGAGTCACTAAATCAATGAAACCTTGGTTTACATCACTTGCATGTCCTGGAGCCCTCAAGCTGCAGCACAGCTAAATATTTAATTATAGCAAACCCAGTACATAAAGGGCTGTACTGCCAACTTTGTTCCTCTTCTGAGTTTCAGCCCCGCCAGCTGCTGTGTCTGTATCACTGTTCTGCTCTGAACAGATGCTTCTTGGTTCTTGCTGAGTGGAAGAACAAGCTGGTTACCCTTTTCAGATCCTGCTGCCTCTTAGGTTTTCAGTATCCCAGAGCAGGATTCTTGCTACTAATCAGTGCATGGTAAATACAAGAGCAGTAGCAGAGACACTGTGAACTGAGAAGAGTCAGATGAACTGCATCAATGAAAAGAGAAAAAAGGATAGGGAGGTGAGAGAGATGAACTTTTAAAGCATCTCAGACTGATTCCTCTAAATTTTTGGCTGGTGATGCTCATTACCCTCTTCTTTCAGACAGTCAAGGAATGACTGCCAAAAAATGCAGCAACAGAAAAGATAAACTCTCACGTCAGCATTCAGAATAACATTAAACCTACACACTTCAATTTTATCAGTGAGCTCAGCCATCATGTGGAGTTCTCGCTCATACTAGCCCCACATCAAAGTATTTCCTGACATGATGCTAACACAAGCTCAGCTGCTGTAAAGATCGGTGGCTCCTGTCCTAATACTAATCAGAAACAATACCTCTTTACAGAAATCATAACCCTGTCACCAAGACTGTGTTATTTTAAGCCTTGCATAGGTCAACAGGCTTTCCAATTACTTAACTAAAATGATGGAACAGGCAGAAAATTATTCATGTTTGATGTACTGTAAAAGAAACCATTCTGATCAAGCTGTCACTGTTTTGGGTTCAGCTGCGCTTTTCACTCAATTCTTTCTCATCAACAGCTACTGCCCATTAACTGATTTTGCAGCCACTGGTATGAATAATAGTATTTCCACTCTTGCGGATAAGGAAAAAACAAGAATACAAGGTCAGAGACACCTTCACAATCCAAGCTCAAATCTCAAGAGAGCCTTTCAATAGACATTAGGATGTGAATAGAATTCTAATTTCCTAGCAGAATGTAATTATAGTCAGTAAAATGTTGTACCAGTAATGTGTTCTGGCAAAATGCTTGTGTAAAGGCCTGTGATCACAACACACATGCACAGAGATACTATGTTATGCTAAGAATGACACTTCCAAATCTCAAAATCTCCAGGCACACATAAAACTTTAATATGACCAACAGAGAATATCAAGATCCATTTGCCTAGAGTTCATGTTCCAAATAGGAAAGGCATTTGTTGTAAAACTACAGGAGGCCAGTTTCCAATCTTTGCAAAACAGGGTATCAGAGAACAAAAAATCCTTGCTCCTGCCTCTTTCTATTGACTAAAAATAAGTACAGTACCTCTGTTCAAGGAGTATTTCTTCCCTTTGCTTTTGGAGCACACACTAACACACTGCCTTGTGTTTAGTTATATGCCATGGCAAACATTTCAAGGGAAAAAAGATTACCCAGACTTTCTGTAAATGCAGGAACTAAACAGAACTAGTTCAAAAGCCCACAAAACATCACAGAACAGCTGCAGCCAGTTCTCTCCCAGGTACTCAATGTCTTTCAGGTGGCTTACATCCCATCAATAGCAGAAGTATCACACTTTGGATTCATTTGCCTAGTCCTGAGAACTGCCCCCCCTACATTAATGGAATAATTTTAAAACCCATACAAATCACACTGCTTAAGGAAATGTGGTGGAACAGTGTCTGCCAAAGACTCACCTTTCAAACAAATGACTTAAGTATTATGGTCGAGTTGTAGAAGAAATGCCAAAAGATGTGGATGGGGAGGGAAAAAACCCACCACTGAAAGCTTTTGTCTCCACAAGAATCATAAAAATTTCCTTCACACCAAAGTCTGGGAAATCAGCCTTAAATAGTTTTAGTGTAATCCAGTGCACTTAATAATGATCTCTATTTTTGTAGCTATTATGGGTCAAGCTCTGCCATCGTACAACATGATGAAACCAACAGAATGTGCTCGCCTACATGGTGGCTGGGTTTCTTCCATGGTACGAAGACCTCCTCCTAGCTGGCCTCTAATGAGACCCTAGCTGCATCACAGTTGTTGATCATGGTGTTCAAAAGCCATTTACTAGTTCAAGCTGGTAAGTTAACTATCATACTCCCATGCTTTTGTACAGCTATAATTTTTATGTCCTACATACATCAGCAGCTTGCAGGGAACCAGTTCCACTTTTGTATCAACTCTGTAGCATCAGAGAGTATGCTCCACTAGCGGCAAAACCTGGTGCTACAGATACAGTCTCTAAGAGAAAAGGGGTTGAGAAGAGGCACAATATTTGCATTTGCTCGAACTACCTCCGGCCACACAGACTGTCAGGATTCGTATAGGCTGTCTGTGTTACTACACTGCTAGCACAATTCTTCCCTCTACAGCGTGGGCAACACTTAAAGATGTACTTTGGGACAAAGCTTCCTCACATCTCTCTCTTTTAGAAAAAATGACAATCTCCCCCAAACCAACAGTCAAAATGCAAATTGTTATGGTCTGCCTCCTCTTTTTTTTTTTTTTTCCTCCTCTTTCCTGCAAATGATGCAACTTCAGAGGAGACTTGGAGAACTTCAGCTGACTACAAGCTAGCTTATATGGGAAGCTGATCACCATGGTGGAAGCAACTCCCAGTTCAGCCTCCTTGTGCCATCCATACTCTGCAGTCACCATGCCTTGCTGAGCTGATTTAAAAGTAGATAACATGTCTGGACACAAGAAAAACACCAATGCTGCTTTCCTTCCCCTGAGACATTTACAGTCACCAGAATAATTGGGAGCAAAAGAAGTACCATAGCACAGGTTTCTGTCCTGTTTTCTATCAGATCACAGGTTTTAGAGAGGACATATTTCATAATAAAAGGAGGAAAGCGAGAACACTGGCTGAACAGCCTATCCCTGGCAACAGAAAGCATTATTACAGCTACAGGGTACAGTCTGTAGAAACTAAAAATAAGGATGAGAATCAGCTTTGGAAGCCTCATGAAATCCTTTCTCATGTATTTTTTTTTTCTTGTTGTGATCACAAGAAAATGTTAAAAAAGGAAACACTGAGCAAATGCCACATTTTGTTATTTACACTGCAAACCCGCAGTGGTGAATAACACCTGTAACCTTTCCATTTCTTACAGCTTCCCTTCCAGCTGGATCAGTATTAACCTGGCACTCCAAAGACTTCAGCTTTGCTTCATATAGCACTCAGAATCCTGAGTTCACAAGCACTGTAAACAAGTTCAGGAAATAAAATAACCAGGCATTAGAAAGGAGAACATCAGATAACATTTTGACAAAAGCAGATGGGATGACAACATTGTATATGCTCTGCTCAAGAGCTAGGACAAGAGTTGTGAGTAAATTTATGGAGAATTAGTTAATAAAACCTTCTTAATCTATAAATTGAAGTCTATGAGTTCTTCAAATATACTGTACTTAGCCTGCCAAAAACTTTTTATTAAATGCTCTTGATAAAGTGATGGGTTATAATTTGACCGCTGAAACTACAAACAACCTGAAATACAAGCATATTAGATAATTTTTGTTAGCTCTACAGTATTCACTCAGTGACAGCATGAATAACATTATGAATAAAGTATCAAAATCATAATTTATTCCTTCAGCATCTGCTACACACAAACAACTTAGACTGTGCTCTGGTTTAGGTAATATTCTAAGCAAAATGAGCTTGAGACCATATCAGAAGAGATTTATTTTCGTAATAAAAATGTTATTTTTCTGTGGAACAATCAGAGATGTTTGTCCAGCTCTATTCATAAAATGATTAAGGCTAGACAGTTTTTTGCTGACTTCACAATCCAGTGTCAGTGACTAAAACATCATAAAATGTTGTGTTCATTCAGAGTCCAGACAAGTTCTTTGCATCTGGGATTCATCTGGCTACCTATGTCCTTGACATGCCAATAACTGACCAGGATTCTTTCTTTAACTAGTGCCTACATACTGCTTCAACATTGCAGGATGCTTTTTAAGGGTAGGTTTGAGCTTTCTGTTTTATCAGTTTGTTCAGATGAATGAAACTGAGTGATTCGGGCATGGCTCACATGCTGCCTTTCACAACTCACATGCTCTAAGGGCCAAACAGGAGGAAACATGCCAGGAAAGAAAAACAGCATGAAAGATGATGGCTTCCTTGCATGTTAAGAAATGCACAAAAAAACAGTCAGTATCAGCGGGAAAAAGAACAAAGCTAGGAAAAAGAGAGGTTCAGCAAATCTCTGCAGTAGCTGCTGCTCATGGGGGCTCTGAGCTACCCTATTTGTAACTCAAGCTGCAATTTCACTCAGAGAGAAGCTGATTCCAGAAGGGAGAGAGAACACTGTAAACTGGCAACACCAAATCACTATTTGGAGACTCAGTGTGCACATTAACAGCATGACTATATTCCACACTACTGCTCAACCAGTGATGAAACTTGGGAAGAGCTATTCAGCCAGTCATGTAGAGACAAGAGAAAGACTGGTAATAAGTAACTAGGGTTCATTACAGTACACCATGGTGAACAGAAGTTAATTTTAACTCAGTGAGGATCATGCCATACTTGCCTGGTTCACGCAGATACTCATTGCCATGAAAAGGCAATTAGAAACCAGCCATGAGCCAGACTGCGTGTACTCTCGTGAGCTTTACAAATGAAAAAATAAGAAGGAACAACATTGTTATTCTTAGGACTGGCAGACCCATGCTTACATAGGACTTGTTGGAATAAAAATCCCATTTAGCAGTTGATGAGAAGACATGCAACTGAAACATCTTTAAGTCCCAACATTGAAAATTATTTTTGCCATCTTCTTTTTTTTTTTGACAGAACTTTTCCAAACAGCTTTGCAAAGAGAAGATCCAGTTAAGGCATACCTACCAACATTAAACTAGGCCATACCAACTACTCAAAGTGTCTGTTCTCATGCTTTTTATTGTGTAACAGTAGTCTGAGCACTGATAATGTCTGAAGGCATCAAAGACAGGAAGGCATATAGGCTATCTGGACTATGCCAAAATTGCCTCCATGAGAATCTGGGTGAAAGCACATGCATAACATAATCTGTGTTATTTATAATCAGCTTAAATCAGGCTTTCATTTACATTTGTACAAGCAAGCCACTGTTTTTGCATTTTTCAGTGCATATATGCAATATCTGCATGCTGAGACCTCACAGGTCACATGAATGCAAACACCATTTCCTAGCTTCTTCATCTTTTGATAGCAGTACTTTGTGAGGAACACTGTGTTCTACCTTCACAGCATTAGGAGATTTATTCAAACTGCCCTATCAAAAAAAGCATCTAGCCCAGAAGAATACGCAAACTAAGTGAGTAGTTTTGGATCTCTTATACAGCCCAGACTTGAGAAGTTTCATGGCTCTCACAACATGAACTCTGCAGTTAGCAATGATCAAAGAAATATAGGAAAATGCAGCACATCACCTCTTAACTCACATCTCCTGGAATGGAAGATGCCTATTTGTCCTCTGCAGAGCTCAAAAAATGATTAAGAAATGTTACACCCTGATGGAATTTCCCTTCCTGGATAGTGAAAAAAACCGAAAACAACAGCAAAAACCAAACTATTCCTTTATTACCAGATAGAAGAGTATAGCCATATAACTATGGCAAAAAAAAAAAGGCATTCGAGGCCTGGTGAAGAGGAATTGCAAGGCTTATTGAAATAAAGAAAGGCCTACAGTAACTGCTTTCCCCAGTCTGGTTAGACTAGACAAGGGCTCGTGTAATTTACATCAATTCTTTGGTTTGAGATTGCTTTCATTCTCCCTACAATCCTGTATCACCTGAGAAGGCATCATGTTCCCCCTGACTCATGGAGAGTTGTGGTTTATGTTGTAATTTGCTAGAACAGCGATTATGCGCAAGTGGGAGAATTTCACAAGCAAAATGTCTTACCAGTGAAAATAGCAGCTTTACTCCTACATTCACTTAGCAGCGGGAGGCAGAAAGTATCCCCGGGGTTTTTGAATTATTGTTGAAATGAACTCCAGATGCCTGCAGAAAGACTGCTAAATACATACCTAATTACCAGTTTCTTTTGTCTTAGCCACACTGCTAAAAAGCCTTCAAACAACAGCATTTGATACATTCTGAATTCTTTATTAGCACCTTTATGCAAAATTAAATGGCACTTGTGCATGCCAGTGCTTATAAGCAATGTCTCTGGAAGCCTGTCTTGGGTACTCGTCTTCCTGTGTGTGGGAAGTTTTCTTATAAATTACAGTCTTCCTTTTACATTACATGCGCACCAATTTTATATCTCTCAGTTTTTATGCTAGAAAAATTTGCATTTTTATGTAATATTAATCAGGCACCAAATTTTCCTATTTTGAATATTCAGCAAAGGAGAGCAAAACTATTCTTCCTGGCCTGCTGCCACTCCAATGACTCATCTTTGCTGACATGCAAGCTAATGGGGGTGAAGATTAAGAACTGCTGTTTCATAGAGAAAAAGAGATCGGAGAGACAAGCTTATATGTTCCATACTTCATCCCAGCTCACCCTGACTCCCAGAGGCAATGCCCACAGTACTGAGAACTATGAAACTGCCTCTGGACTAACTGTGTTTATAGTCGTATGTAAAGGTAACAAGTAGAAGTACATGCATCAAGGCTTTGGTCTGGAAGTAAGTCTTAAAAATCAAAGATCACATACACAACACAGAAACATTTACATATTCAAATAAACAAATATGTCCTTTTGTTGATTAAGGGAGAGGAGCGGCAGAGGGATTGCTAGTGTAACCACTCCATCTGTGGCACAGGAGCACATAGCACACAGTCAGCTGCTGCATTCCTGTAATACACAATCCCTCTGCCTTCACTGCCTTCAAATGTCTATGCTGATCTTTTCCATCCCAGCAGCAAACCTCACCCATGGCTGCAGCCTGCTGCCCTCATTAACCCAATATTCAGTACCAAGGAAGCCAACATCAATACGGAAGATACTGTGCAGCCCTCTTTCCCTTCCCTTTTTCCCAGATCTACTTGCTTTGATTTTCACTCTGCTTTCAGCACACTGGGCCAGTGTTACTCTGTAGAGCAGGGTTCAGACAAGACTTAATCTAAAGTGACACTGCTGTCACCTAAAGCATACAGATAGAGGTGGGCACATCCAGAACTCACAGCACAAAGCCACAGCTGGGCTCACAATTTGACACTTGCTAGATAACTTATCACTGTGATGGTAATCACTTTTGGGACTTTGCCAGTCAGATGGCATGAGATATGTATTAGGAACACTTGCACAGCTCCACGGTTTCTGATTCCCATTAGCCATGTCAGTCTTTAATTCATAATTTGCCTAGTCCTAGGCAAGGACTTCCTGCACAGTGTCACACTTGGCTGCAACACTTCACAGAAGTGACTTGAGGCAGAATAAACCTCCAATTTCTGTGTTTCAGTCAAATTTATAAACACAGTGTTATTTTAAATACTTTCGGTGGAAAGTGTGGACTTTTCAAAATTTGAATGCCAGAGTAAACATGTAAAGGATGGGAATATCTGGACCTTGCTGATTTTTGGGTGTCTTAAGAGAAAAAGCACATTGGGCAGCTGCTTCTAGTTTAATGTGTGAAGACTAATGATCTTCCAAATTGTGCACTCTGAGCAAGATTAATCTGCTCTTTGTTGACCATTCAGCAAAGCAAGCACATAGCAGTGATCTGGTCAATTTCACATTTGAAAACAAAAATTTCAAATCAGCAGTTCCTCTTTTGATATTTGAAATAATACAGAGTGAGGTTTAAACGCTGGAGTTACAGCTAAACATGTAAGGCAACTCACAGAATCACAGAATGGCTGAGGTTGGAAAGGACCTTTGGATGTCATCCTGTCCACTCCCCCTGTTCAACCTGGGTAATCTGTAATAGGCTACCCAGGACCATGTCCAGATGGCTTTTGAGTATCCAAGGATGGAGATTCAACAACCTTTCTGGGCAATCTGTGCTTGTGCTCAGTCACCCACACAAAGAAAAAGTGTTTCCTGATATTCACACAGAACCTCCTGTGTTTCAATTCAAACTCACTGCCTCTGATCCCAGCCCTGAGCACCACTGAAAAGAGCCTGTCTCAGCCTTCTTTGCACTCTCCCTTCATGTATCTATTATATACACAGACAATATCTATCCTAAGCTTTCTCTTCTCTCACTGAACAGTCCTACCTGTCTCAGCCTTTCCTGAAGTGACAGGTGCTCCAGTCCCTTAATCGATCCTAGTGACCCCTTTGCTGGACTATCTACAGTAGCTTTGTACCCTTCTGGTTCTGCGGAGCCCAGAACCAGACATAATACTCCAGGTGTGACCTCAACCAGGGCTGAGTAGAAGGGAAGATTCACCCTCCTCTGCCAGCTGGCAACACCGCTCCTATTGCAGCTTGGGATACCATTAGCTTTGTTTGCCACAAGGACACATTGGTTGCTCATGTTCAAGCTGGTGTCCACTGGTATCCCCAGTTCCTCTTCTGCAAAACTGCCTTCCAGCTGGTCAAACCCCAGCATATACTGCTGCAGGACTTTACACTTCCCTTTACTGAACTTATTGAAGTTCGTGCCAGCCCATTTCTCCAGCCTGTTGAGGTTGCTCCTCTGGATGACAGCATAACTTTCTGGTGTATCCGCTGCTCCTCACAGGCTGTAACACGAGCAAACTTGCTGAGGGTGCCCTCTGCTACATCATCCACTTCATTAATGAAGAAGTTGAATGGGACTGGACTCAGTATTGACCCCTGGGGTACACTGCTAGTTACTGGCCCCCACCTAGACTCCATTACCACTGATCACCACTCTCTGTATCTGGCTGCTCAGTCAATTTTCAATCCCGATCAACACTGTTGCTCATCTAGCCCATATTTTACCAGTTTCTCTCTCACGATTCTCTGGGAGACAGTGTCAAAAGCCTTACTGAAGTCAGTATAGATTATATCCACTGTTCTCTCCTCATTCACCAAGCCAGCAGTTTCATCATAGAAGGTTATCAGGTTGGTCAAGTATGACTTCCCCTTTGCCTGTCCCTTTGTGAACCCATCCAGTCATCATCTGACTGCCCTTCCCTGAAGCAGAGTCATGTATTGCAGTCTCCAGTGCCAGAACTGCGCTGTTAGAATTGGGTTGTCCCTCCATTTCTCAATATAAAACAGAATGCAACAGGCAGATGAGATCCTATGAGCATGAGTGCCACTATTTTTCCTACCTGAGATGATGTAAGTTGAAAAAATACCTTACTTCCTTTACAAAAATTCAGTGAATGGCTAAGTTAGCTTTAAGGAAAGACTGAGGAAAGGGATGCAAGTTGTTTAAATAATGGCTCACAGGAAAAAATAACAAGCCTTTTAAAACATGCAGTTTGTTTGTCTATCCATTTTCTCCTTTTGTCACGGTCCTTCACCAACTCACAGTGCAGAAGTGGCCAGGCATTTTCATGTTATCTTTGGAGTCATTAAATGCTAAATGAGACTTCTACATTGTATTGTTAAGCAGGGATGATGACACAGCTCCATAAGGGCACCTTGGTCTCATCCCGTTCGCATTAACAAAACCTCAGAGATATCACTATAGAGGATTTGAAAGGAAACTGTGGCAGAGAGGTTGATATTGGCATCAGTTAATACTCTGCATGCTTAAATAAGGAGCTTGGTGGTAATCTCTCTAAATAAAACTCTGCAAAGGTTAGCATTGGCATTCTTAGTGCGTCCTTAAACCAAAACTGTCACTGCCTTCTGATGCTTTCATAGGGATACAGATATTTGGGTTAGTTCTGTTCATATGAAACAAAGGATGCACCCAGAACACAAGAGTGAGGCCAACGCCTTCTCCCAGCCTTCCTCATATACAGGGCACAGGTTACAGAGAAACTTGAATGGGTTTCTACAGTGAAGTACACCAGTGTATTTCCTAACTCGCCAACAGCCTTCTGGATGTTGAAGAGCCTAGCTAAACAATCAAACATCTATGTCTTGTTTGTGTGCATGCATGTGTGTGTACCTAGAAGAGAGAGTATGTGCACATGCAAGCAGCTGCCTTTGTCTGGGAAGAGATGAGAAGACAGTAACACCTAACTATCTTATAGATGTAGTACAGAGCTCCAGGACCCCTAATTTAAAGGGGGCACTGAAAAGGAGTAGCTTGCAGCATTACAATCTGCATGGCAGACCATCCTTACACTGATTTCAGTGGGCCAGACTCTTTTTATCTCATTATGTTTTTCTTTAAGCTGACCATGCTTATAAAGTGTGTCCTGAAAGCTAAAGAGAAGATCCTACCTTCATGCTTAGCCTCTGATCAGTGTTGTCAGTGGCTAGTACTTTCTCTTCTAACGTCTTGCCAACACAGGTGACCAACTGCTAACCTGAAGCTATGTGATCTCCAACCCACTTTTACTTTAAAAGCAGCAGAAACCCCATATGTTTCTTGCCTGGCACACAGTAAACACAATGGTACTATAGCAAATAGGCTATTTCAGCACCTGGTTATGTTTGAATCTCTCCTTAGTGCTTTGAGAGAGAGACAGAGTAATTTCAATGAATCATGTTCAATTACAACATAGTTATTTCCAAGCTTGTTTGACGCTTAGCATTTGACGAAAACTATATGCTTACTCACCATAAAGGATATATACCAAGCCTACTGACAATGAAGACAATGGCAAATGTAAGGAAAAGAAGGTCACTCAGTTTTTGACACTTGCAATAGTTTGCCATTTTGGCAGCCTGCAAAAGAAAGAAACGTCTTTTTACTTCCGTGAGGACAACCGTGTTCTCTTGTATTGTGCTTAAGCTGTAAGAAAAAGATATAAATTTTTTATGAACTCACTAACATTTTCACTGAGCCACCTCACAGGTGACCTTGTAACTTCTCCACCAAGCTGCTGGAAAACGTCTTCTTGGAAAAAAAACCCAGACTGCATAAAACCACAATACATCTCTCATTTCTTCCTTTCCCATTCATTTCCTTTTTGAAATCTTACAATTTCCAATTCACAAAACTCTTCTAAACCTTTTCTTGAACCCCACTGTGTTTATGCTGCCCTTGTCCCCAACTTCTTTACCTACCCATGTCTCACCTTTCCAGTATGCTCCACTCGCATTTTCAGCATTCATTCATCTTTCACCTGCCCTATGTTCTCTGTCATTCTTGTCTTTGCCATACATAAACTGTCTCAAATCTCCTACATTCTCCTACAGCATCTCTTCTTCCTTTTTGGACTACACAGAACAGAGTCCACCTCAAAGATTATACTCATCCCCTTCAAATATTTTTCCAAGTCTCTCTTCCCCTCTCTTTCCAACTTTTGCTTTCCAACTTGTTCCCTATGCCTATTTTTACATGCCTCACTCATTTGTCTTCATGCAGTCTTCTGACTCCTCCTCAGCGAAGGAGTCACTAATTACTCTTCACTCAAACTGCTCATTAAAACCCCGGTCTTCCATGAAGATTCTTTGCTCTCTTCTCCCTGAAGAAAACAGTATGTACCAGCAAAGTTGTAAGACATCTATGCTGCTTCCACAGCATTCATGTACATAAGCAGTTACTTCTTTTAAACATCTGCTTCAAGGCAGGGACAGTCTTTCTGCTTTCTGCCAGATGTTTCTAGACAATCACTGCACATGAAGTAAAGTACATGAAGAGCCCGATTTAGTGTCCGCTTAAGTAATTGGGAACTCTTTCAAAGCCCCACTCCTTGGGGACCTGCATCCATACTAACTTCTGCAGTATTTCCATAGGGCTAGGAGGGAGATAAATTACTGCAACTATGCAGACAGAACACTATTCTGTAGAATTCAAGCCAGAAGATTGCCTAAAATGGTGACAGGCACTACTGTGTTCTGTCTGATTTTTTTTTTTTTTGTATGAACACACTGAATTTGAAAGGGCTCAATGCTCATGTTAGCCAATTTGGACGACAAAACCAGCCTGCACTGCTGGATGTTACCTAATTTCTGCAATATTTCCACTGAAAACCTGAACATAAAGGATACACCTCAGTAGCAGAAAATTGGTTAGGAAGTGGGAAGCTCACAAAACTTGAGGAAAGTCACCACTAGTGCAAAGAAAACATAACCTTTCCAAACCAGCCCTATATTCCTGTGGACACAAATGAGTTCAAGGGAAAAATAACATTTTGATGACAACATGCAAAGCAGAAGAATCACTAACACCTTTATTTTCATGTGACTGAAATGTTCACATAGGAATTCTGGATGTATTTCCTTGGCAGCAGTCACAGTAATGTCAGCAGTGTATAGCAGTACATCTTTCCCCATATGGCACCGAGGCTACAACCCACTGACCTAGCAGAAGAAAGCATATTGAGTCATAACGGCCCTCCTAATAAATGTTTGTCAGGGCTTGTGATTCTCTGTTTTACACTTTAGAGTAGTGTTAATATTTCCAGTCAGAACAGACTAAACAAATAAAGACCACTGAAGTATGCGCCTCATGGAGAAGTGTATTTGCTGAATTTTTGTAAATCATGTGTGAATACCAGCAATTTCTCATTGTCTTAGCCAGTGACTGAATAGAAGAATTGAGCAAAAATATGTATCTCGCTGTGTTCAAGGTCAGGTTTTAGCTAGCCTATTAGAGCTGCTCTCCAGTGGTTTTATATTTCCACAGATACTGGTTTGATCTGGAATGAACTCTTTTGTCATTCTGCTGGTAAGAAAAGAACCAAGAAAGTTTGGGTAAACCCACAGCTAGCACAATGGATCCACACACATTGCTAAAACATGTAAAGACATAATTATTTCCTACAGGAGAAACCCAGATTCTCTGTTGCTTTCTCAGGCAGTCATGTGCCTTCTAGATTAAAAAAAGATTAAAAAATACAACCAGATTTACAGCACTATCAAATCAGAATGTCAGGATTTTGATTCTGCAATAGGTGACTCACACACTGAGGCTATATTCTTGCATAACACGATCTTTGCAACTACTTTAATAAAAAATCATTTTAGATGAAGTTATTAACTTTGGTTTGATCACGGACAACCAATCTCATCATCACCCAGATCTGTCTAAAAACTGATGCAGATACAGGATGACGCCACATCTAAATTGATGCTATGGAAGTTACAGACCATTTTGACTTAAATAATACCAATCATCCCTTCTTCTCCAAAGCCAGTTGCTTAATACTGCTATCTGGATGCAGAGGCATGGGAACCTAGAAAATCCTGGGGAACAGAGGTCAGCTCACTGCCCATACACAAACGGCCACCAAATTGTCCAGCATCCTCTGCCCAGCAAAACACAGCAGAAACAAACTAACACCCTGATTCTCTTCGAAATTACTGCCTCAGACACTATGTCCCAGGGGCCAAGAACCAGAAGCTTCTGTCCCACAGTCACCACTCTCCAGATTTTGCAACTTTTGACTTTACCATGTTATATTTCACGTCTGTGTAACTCTCCCTGGCATGCAATGCATTACCAGTCTCTGCTCTTACAAGCAACTCATCAAAGGACAAACCAGCCTGAAGTCATAAATATGCAGGGCTCCAAATGCAATATGCTTCAGCAAGGAAATACACTATATAAATCACCATTACCATCTTGATCTGGACTCTTCTTAGGAAATACTCATTCTGCATTGCAAATAGATTCCACCTAATAACACACTAGCTCTCTGAATACTGAATGGCATGTACACACGCTGATAACATAATTTTCTCACCTCTAGGACAACATCAGCCGCATCGTGGAGACACAAGGTCAAAGTTCCCACTCGTGTCAAATTGGTTACGTATGAGAAGGTTATCAGGGTGACTGTTACAATGTGATGTGTAAACATGATGCCAAAATCCTAGAGCAGCAAGAAGAGGGGGGGGGAGAGGGAAGTTGAAAAAAAAACAGCCAATGAAACAGTGAGATTCAATACTCTTACAGAAAAATGTATGGACGCTTTTAAACCCAGCATTACGGTTATGTTACATAAAGATCTTTTTACATAAGCACATTAAATACCCAGCTACACATTTCATTCACAGTGAATAAAATAATCATTGTATGCTAATAAAATGCAAAAACATTACTGAAAGTTAGGCAATATTTACATTTCTCAGTTCACAGTAATTTAACCTAATGAAGTAAACATGTGTAGCTGAAATTACTTTGCAAACGCAAATATACACACAGATCAAATTACACCATATTTTTTTATACACCAAGCAACATACAATATGCAAAATAATGTGGCATTCACAAGAGTTCAAATAGCAACAGAGAAATGCGAAACACATTTCCACAGCATCAGGAGCTATCAGCAGTCACCTGCCAAGCACAACTGAGAGCTTTCACAGAACCGAAAATCCCAGTACCACTTTTTGTTTGTTTTTAATGAAGCTGCTTGGTCTTCACACTGTAATAGGGTCAGAAAAGTCTTCAAATGAGCTGGTGTACTTCCTCCTACGCAGATCTAACCTGCTGCTGCCTCCCAAATGATGCAGATTAGCTGGTCTCTAGAGCAGTAACTCTGAGCTATTTGGCCTACTGAAAAAAATAGGGAGCCACAAAGCTCTTGCAACACCACATTCCCAGATACATGCCAAGGGGCAGGCAAAATAGAAGGAACAGAGTGTCGCCCTGGTCTAGACTCCCAGACTGGTTTCTGAGAGAGCACAACCCACAGGGATGAGTCTTCTCTGCAAGGCACCAACTCAGTCAAAAAAAAGTCTTGCTGGAGTTTGCTGAAAGACCTGCACAGCTTTGAGGAAGTGCTATCAAAACCCTGAAGATAGGATCACAGTCATGATTTGATTGGGGAGTTTCTCCATACACCAGGTGCAAAGCTACTACCACAGCTTTCAGCAGAGCTAGTAGCTCTTATGTAGAGCTGTCTGAAAGGAGAGAGATCCAGGCAGCCTGCTTGACAAGCATTCTGGAAGGTGGAATTTGGCTTCTTGGTAGCTTTTGTGGGCCAGTCTTGCTCAGCTAAGTGGCCCTCAGGAGGGAAACCCAAACTGAGACCCTGCAGCCTTTAGAGGGGCAGCACCTGGTTTACAGAGGGACTGAAGGTACATGTGTCAGGCAGAAGGGCCTTACAGAAAGTGTTGATGAGCTTCCACTAACACAGAATCAGCTCCAGAAAAGCAGCAGCTGCAGCTGCTGCCTGCTCTGTCTCTCTAATACTGGGAGGAGTAACTGCCCAGTGTCACCATACCTCTCTTTGGGAATGCAGCAAGCACATAGCAGGCACCACTATTTTCAGTGATGTGCAGTGCCATTGCCTGCCCTTGGCTTCACTGCAATGTACACCTGGAGTCTGTGGAAAAACCTGCATCTTGAGCAGTCTCACTAAATGAATAGGGACCTGCTTTCAGCCTTTCACTTTATGTTTAATGCTATCAGGTGCTATAACACAAAGCTGAGGGGGAGGAGAAAAGAAAGTGGAATTAAAAAAAAAAAAAAAGACTAAATGCAGTGAACCATATCCTATTTTGGTATACACTCAACATTTCTCAGCCAGGTTATTTGTTCCCCAGCAGTGTGGAGCAAAATCAAATACATTCATCAGTCGTATCAAGCCATTGCTTTAAATCTATTTTCTTAGAGCAGACTGAACAAAAACAGAATTAAAGGCCGCTTCCCCTTCTAAGAGTCTTAAGGGAAGGCAGGGGCATGGCATTTTAGTCATTTCAGTAACTACAAACCCACACATGGGGACCATTTCACTATACTATAAATCAAGACAGCAAAGCACCTACCTTAATCCCTGGGATCATAAATAAGCTGCTAGCATTGCCATATGGCAATACTGCAGCCTAGCTCTTAACCTCCTTCAGCTGCAAATGCCATGGCACTGTTCTTCATTTTCCTTCGAATTATATTAGCACATAGGCAGTCCAAATGGGAGAAGAAGTCAAGTAGAAAATCTCCTCTGTTTTTATAGCTGACACATTCATGTTCTACAAATATGAGATTCCTAGTCCCTCTTGGGAACTCTTCAAGGCACTCTGACAATATGGATTATTCCTAAGCAGCCCTAATGCTCTTGGGCAGCAGTCTTCTGCACTTCTGCATGAAGTCTACTTACAGAAATGCTGCCCAGGGAACTCCTTCTCTAATAATGTTTCTTGAAAGACACAGTTATCTTACTCTGCCAGCTCTGAAAGAGATGCTGTAATGCCCTACTGAAAACTGCTAGATAAAAGTAGCAGTGATAAAAATAAGACTACTTCTGTAATTCTGGTCATTTCCTGTTTCCTCTTTAAATCAGTAACTAATACTACGCTTTGAAGATGTGAACTCTTAATTATATGTAAGGGTAATGAATGCATGGAAACTAATAGTACAAGTCCCCATAATGTCAAGTGGTACTTGTATTCCCAGATTATTCAAGCACTTTCACCCCCATACATGGCAGAAGAGTGGCTGTACAGGAATGGGCGTTTTCTTTTTTAAAATTTATTTCAAACTGTATGTTTGTGCAAGTTACATTTATTTACAGCAGATCCATAGCCTCCAGTTGTAACTGCTGAAGGATGTAATGTGCCTGTGTCATGAAAATATGTGGCTAAGAATAGGAGAAAGAACCTCCTCCTGACACCATCAATGGGAAGAACACAGATCAGACAACAGAGAAATCCCATGGGTCTCAACTTGTAGAAAAACCTTCTGGGATCAGTGCTTATGCTGCCCACATTTGTTCAACATGTCACATTCACTGACCAACTGCCAAGTGGTGACGGAGCATTAGTGCCACTGAAGAGAAAAACATCTTCATCAGTCACTCCAGATTCTGGAAATGGGCTATGTTAGAGATCAGCAAAGAAAGGGAATATTACCAGCTAAAGGTTTCAACCATTACAATCCTAGTGAAGGTCTGCAAAATGTACACAATCTAAATTCCCTTCCTTTGAAAAAAAAGAAATCGGCTCTATGAAACTCTTTTTTTACCAAGTTTGAAGAAAAGAGATCTAGGATCCAAATTCAGTGGAATATAGCGTACATTTTCTAGAATCAAAGTGGAATATTCAAGAAAGTTAGCAGCTCCAGATTAATTCGTTTAGAAATGAATGAGCTGTCATTAAAAAAAAAAAGGTAAAACACAGAAGCTACAGGAATTGCCAAATGCTTGGAACTAAAAGATGTGTGAACTGAGAGAAAGGTCTCCCAGATCTTCTACAACCCTGTTAAAACACTATATAGAAATTTTATATATACCCATCAAATATTTTTCTATCAAACAATACTTTAAGTATCCAGAAAGCATATAAATAAGCCTCACAGCTTTTAAAACTCATCAGGGTCTTGTGAGAGTAGCAAAGTTCCCTGATCAAATTTTTTATTCTGTATTTTACAGGAATATGGGAAGCTGGACACAGATGATAAAAAAAAAAATCATATTAGGTTGCAGTCTTTGAAAATGAAAACCCTTGTGTGTAGAGCAGCAACATAGTATTAATGAAGCAAACAACATGCCATATAAAACCATAAACTTTAATATACTCAATTCACTGCCTTAATGCCAATAGTAGGTATGTGCAACAGCCTAAACTGTTTCCTGACATGTCTTCAGCCAGGCAGAGACAATCTGGTAGAATTTATAATACCTAAATAAACAGGTATTTGAAAGTCAGCAAAACAATTGGAAGCAATTTTAAAGTCATGAATTTGCTATTAGAGAGGAATAAAAGATGGAAAACAGCAAGTACATTTCTTTTGAGCTACAGCAAGTAAAAGACCAGAGCTGAATGTTGGTGCTTTCAGAGAGGACCTACTGCACAACACCCTCAGAGAAACCCTGCTAAATAAAAGCGGTTGGCTGAATTCCTGCAGTGCATGAGGCTGCCAGGGCACTTTCGGTAATCTCAGACTACAACACAGCTACTGCTGAATTTAAAGTATCTAAAATGATGATCAAGATTTACATAAAAGTATGCCTCTCACTGTAAGGTGAAAACAACAGGTTTCTCAGACTGAGAACTGTTAATCTTCTTTGTATACGCTGTCATAAAGTATTACAATAGCACCTGATATTAGCTGGCAAATTTCCTGCTTCTTCAGTCAAACACAGCCTCATTTGACAGGGGCGCTGTTTCACACATTGCACATTGGGCACATTAAGAGGTTTCCACATTTTTTAAAAGAAAACCTGTTCTTTAAAAGAGAACTTATGGTGCTGCAAGAGCTGGTGTCTGTCAAGCTTATACTACTTTTGTCCACTACTTTAAGCTCCCAGTGATAATACTTTTCAACTTGTGTGGTTCCTTGACAGCTTGCACTTGCCCCTGGCCACAGAACAATTTTACTATGTGACAACAGCACATGGCTGCATTTCTCCAGTCTGATCCTCCTAGTTAGCAGTTTTGCTTACACTATAAAAAGAACTGCCTCCACAGTCCAAACTGGTCAGTGATCTAATAGGTTATTTATAAATATGGCATCTTCACTGTCTCCTGCAGGGTACTTATAATGAAAGGCTTTTGACTTGCTATCATTGCACTGCAGATATTGTGATCTCTGCTGGAGTTGGATGTTCTCAGACACAGCAGATGCATGGGTGTCATGGTGTCTGTCCCATTTGTCACTTTCACCCGGTGCCCTGGGTTCAAGCACTGCAAATCTGCAACAGGGGTGTTACTTAGCTGTTCGTGATCCACTTTCCCACCTCCATCTCCCATTCTATTTCCACAGTAGGCTGCTGCAAAGTCTTCCTGTTAACAAGTACAAGCCATTTATACATAACTGAGAAACAGACTTGCAAAAGGTAGTTTACTTGTACCTGTACTATGGACAGGATCAGGCTTTAAATCTGCGCACAGCTCATCAGTGGGAACAAACCCCCCAGATCATGAGGGAAAAAGCTACAGCATTTGCTCATGAGATGTGTTACATGAGAAGGGTATTACTGACCCTCCCAATGGCCCTTTTCATAAGTGTACTTCAGCACTGAACCTAGATGCTGTTCAGGTAGCCTTCAATTACTTTTCAATGTGAGCAAAGCAACTAGTCAGAACAAGAATTAAATATTCTTTAAAGATGTATTGTGCTACAAAATTGCAGTACTGTTGCAATGATGTTACATTTTCCTCTCCCTCAAGAGGTACACAAAGAAAATTAAATATAATCAATGGCACAGTGCAGAGGGCTGAACGTGAACGTAGGGTGACTGATTAGACACAGTGCATTTCTGCACCAATAACCTGAACAATTCTGTAACATTGCTGCAGAGGTTTGGTTTTGGTTGATAAATCCACAAATGACTATTCAGTATTTCTGGCATCTGAAGCTTACTTATATTAGTCAATGTTACTCTTGATTTAAACTCATCTCCTGCTCATGGCAGGAGGGGTTGAACTAGATGATCTTAAGGTCCTTTCCAACCCTAACTATTCTATGATTCTATGATTTATACAGCTCTGTTGAGCAGTGTTTTTCTGCAGCTCTGTTTTTTTAAACTTTGAAGTTGCACTCATGTCAAGCTCACAATGAACAAAACATTTAGCATCTACAGTTGATGTAAGCAAGGGGTATGCATGTATTTATCCTAAGTTGGTTATTTTGCTTACAATTCACCTTCCAATATGGATTTAAATTTTGTGGATTTTTTTTCAGAAGTAGAAATATCAAGAATATTTGGAAATTAAAGTAGAAGGGTGTTTTTCTGTATCCGTAGTTCTGATACAAGATTCCCAGGAGCACACTGTGGTTCCAAATAGCAGATAAGCTTATTCAGGACATCCTGGACTCTTCATTTAGTCTTTTTAGACTTATACTTCTGCTAAAATTCTAGTAAACATGGATTTTACCACTAATATAGCTTACAATCTATTCTGTGATTCTATGTTTCTAATTGACAGGTGAAGGAGGCACATAAAATATTACAAAATCGTTCAAATATTTTAGAAAAATAATTTTCAAATTTTAAAAAGCCTGCAAGAATAGGTCAATGGGCTGTTGTTACAGAATGATTGTTGCGCTGTCTATTCTGCTATGGACTAGCACTTCCCTTGGAGGAGCAAACTTGGATGAAGGAATATAGAACCAGGTGAAACTGATACTGTAAAACTCATTTTTAACAGGCCAGAACTTCATTTTCTTCATTAATAGCTCCTTAATAGCAAGGATCAGCTATTTGAAATTACATAACTGCAAAGGCCAGATTAAATGTAACATCATTTTTAACATTAAATTTATCCCTATTTATACCACCCCTGTGTAGAATAAATTAAAACCCCTCATAGATCTTACCAAAGTGGTACTGTGAATTTATGAGGCAGTCTGGCTCTGTCATTGATATTTCATCCTTTAACTCTTAGAATCATAGAATAGTTAGGGTTGGAAAGGACCTTAAGATCATCTAGTTCCAACCCCCCTGCTATGGGCAGGGACACCTCCCACTAAACCATGCCACTCAACGCTCTGTCCAACCTGGCCTTGAACATGGCCAGGAATGGACCATTCACAACTTCCCTGGGCAACCCATTCCAGTGCCTCACCACCCCCACAGTAAAGAATTTCTTCCTCATAACCAATCTAAACAGTGTATCTACCAACTAATATGTGTTCAGTTCTATTCAGGTCACTGTATAAGAGCAGAAGAGTTTTTCAGCTGCTATTTCCCCTTGAATATTTGATTTCTCCAGGTTCTTCTTCCCATGCATAGATAAACTCCACTTCATAGTAACAAGGAACAGAGTAGACAAGCACTTCAATACCAATTTCTCAGCAACGAGTATGTGCAAGAGGTGATGACTAGAAAGAACTGTATGTATTTCCAGTTCACTGCACAAGTAATACAGGTATTCCTCAAGTAAAGAAAGATTCACGTTTAGAGCTTTCAATGATTTTAGTCTCATTGTACTTACCTTTCTTTTGATGTCAATGAATTGAGAAAACATTAAGGACCAGTAGAATGACAATTCAACTATGTAGTAATAATGAAGGTCAGGCATCAGTGGCTGAAAGATGGAGACGGGAAAAGGTTAATAGAATATAACTGACAGTACAGGCAGCTGAGGTCTATGTGGGACATGTTTAATCACAGGGGGATTACTGAATTATACATAAGCATGCTATGTAAAAAAAATTATGATTGTTGCCTCTTTCAAACTCTGATGCTCTGGAAAAATAAAGCTCCCCAACCTACACTCCTTTTATATTTTAATCTTGACAGTACTATAATACTCTAATACCAAAAATTGTCGTTTCTGTTAGGAACTTAGAACAAACTAAATTCTGAGTACTCCTAAGTCTGTTTTGAAAGATCACTTCAAATATCTTGCTGTACATCAGTAATGTGGGTTTTAAAGCTCAGCAAAAGAAATTATGCTAGAGCAGATTAAAGTAATGCTATGAGCATATAATCGCATCTGCTCATGATGAAAATGTCGAGCTTTAAACAGGGCTGTAATACAAAATCCTGCTTTTAGAAAATGTAACCTTTTTCTGTGAACATGTTAAGATTTGGAAAGATGAAAATAAAATAAATTTATCTAGGCATCCTCTTTGATACACAACATGGTTCCATAGATGTTTTAAAGTAAAACAGAAATAACAAGACACAGGAACTTGTGCACAACCAAAACCAACCTGAGACAACTTTGAAGAAGGTAACTGGTACATATAAGCTGTTTAGTCCCTGGCCTAAGACAGACAGTCCTAGGACCTTCTCAAATTTCTGCGTGATTGTGCCTCCCTGCTAGTCATGCCTTCCATCACAGTGTGAGAGGCACTGGCACAAGGGAAACTCCTGAGGGCATCTCCTAAGGGATTAAATGAACCATCTCCAGAACAGTTTGCACTGGCACAACCATGCATCCATTCAGGGCATGAGCTATTTCCACTGGCAAGAAGCAGTTCAGTTGCCTCTCTTTTTCCCATTCTCTTTCGCAGACCAGTTCTTTTCAGCTGAAAACCAGCCTTTAGGTTCCTACTTAATGCTTTATGTGGGTTATTTATTTAAATAGAGGTGTATGCTTACACTTTATGAAAAATGCGTACACTCAGAATCAATCTTTTAAAGCCATTTCTTGAGCGAATATAATTTTTCTGATTTAGTGAGGCTGACAATAAGCTTTTAACTAGGTGTGGTTAAAAAAGGGAGAACATGAAGCAGCAATGATTAACTATTATGGCAAGAGAACTCAAGGAGGAACATTTCTAGTAAAATGATGAAGATTGTCAGCTGCTTTATTAACAGTATCATTAGTATTTCTAAACCCATATATAATGATAATGTAGGGGGATCCTAAACATATCATGGTTTCCCTCCATGAAAGGGTCAATGGTGAAAAGATTAAGTTTCACCCTGTATGCAGTATAACAACTACGAGAACTATACTGGTTTTTCCCAACCCACTGAATCTGAGGCTTTTCTAAAATTTCTAGTATTCTCAGAACTTTTTTCAAAAATGACCATTCTGCCACTGTTGCAAACATCTACTTTCATGGTTAAGATTTCTCAGACCTGTTTTCAGATCCCATGTTTTATTTCAAAACAGGTGTGACAGCTAGATTCACCTTTCTCATCTTGAACTCAAGCAAGATGAGGAGTATCTAGCAATGTTCTCAAATTACAAGTAACACACTGACGCTAACATATTGACACAAAGCCCCATCACGACAAAAGCAGAGCTCTGCAGAGATATATTTGGTTTTAAGCAGCACTGTAACTTTTACCTGATACGGATACCCGTTCCAGCACTGTCTGGTATTCCAGAGCCAGGGTGCCTGAGAGATAAAGAGAAGAAAGAAAAGAAAAAAAGGGTCAGTGCACACCATTTTGGGCAATGTAAGTGTATACAGATAATACAGAAGGACAAAACTGTAGACACAGCTTAAAATCTGCAATTTTTGCTAGATGCCATGAAAACTGAATACAACAAGGAGATTGCTCAAAGTTTCACAGCATGAATTAGAGCAACCTGCCTGTTACAGAGATTTTTAATTGGCAGCCCATGACTTTACTTTTGCAGGAGGACAGGCTGAACATAATCAGCTTGTGCTTTGATGGTCAGATCTCACATTTCCTTCCTAACAGCATGGAAAATTTGGGCCTTAGGCTGCTCAAACATTCTAAAGAATGTTCCTTGCATGTGCTGTTACATACAAGCATCCTACCATACAGGATCCATCCTTCATCCCAGCCACATCAGTTTAAAATAGCAAATCATACCTTTTGCTTTCCTGGCTGAAGACATGACCATCCAGAGGTGATAGATCTTGCTATCACACAGAAAAGACTCTGATATCTAAGGCCAACATGGAAAGTTCCAGAAGAAATTTACTTCAGCGCATCTACAGACTCTTACACTGCAGAAAGCTGGGCAAACTAAAAGACTTGGGAACATGCAGCTCTATTATGCTTCCTGTTTCTTTGCTGCTTCCACAAGATTTATTTGATTATTTATCTTTCAATGCTGCAAAAGAGCCTTTTAAATCTTTCTTTGTATGCAGGCTGTTTCTTTTAGAGTTCTTTATTTTTACCTCCTCCTCTGTGCAACTAAAAGGACTTGAGACAGAAATTACCATATGGGCAAGCTCTTCATCCCAACATACTCAATCATTAAGTATTTTCATATTGGGTAATAAGAACATGACCAAGCCACCAGCTACCAAGGAACCACACTTCCCTTTTTGTGCATGAGCAGGAACGACTCCTTTCAGATATGCACGTCTTGCAAAGCACAGCTGCATCTCGGGTTCTGGCAGCATCTGTACTCTTTGAGAAGCATCTGTCTACAGTACAAGTACCCACCCACAGGGTATCTTGTCAGAAACATGAAAGAAAATTGTGGATCCAAGATCTTTGTGCAGCTCCTTTACATAACATTAACTGCTCTACATCCAGCATAAAGAGGGCAGAAAATCATTAGCATGTCTCCTGGATAAAGGCACACATACCTTTACAGCATTATATACTTCCATTCCATTCCATTTTTTCAGCTAAACCCTCATAGCATGAGATACGGCCTTTTCTTGTTTTCACCATCAGGTGGAGCAGTTTAGCTCAGGCAAAACATAATGACAAACTCATGCAAAACACAATGGGTGAGCAAACCAAGGAAAACAAACACTAGGCAGAACGTTAAGCCCCAGTCTGAGAATCAGGCTAGGTAGGGAGAATTTGTACCCTATCAGAAGCTAGGATAAACGTTACTCAAACCTATAGCCCAATTCCCAACTGATACTTAAATACTAATTGTGATGCGTCTTAATTGTGAAGCTCGTTACAACCTCTGTTGGCTAACAGTGATGGGATATGATTACTAAAGGCTCTTCCTATTTCTTTTTTCAATTTTCCTTCACATGGAAAATATGATAAAATAGAACTTGCACACCCAATGTTCCTCAAGTGGCAAGAAATAATTCTCAGCATAACCTGAGTAGTATACCAGCATTGAAGTGACAGACCTCCTGCACCTCTCAAAGGGATGTTGCAACAATGGTTAAAGTCCATCCAAACTTCTCCTCCTCTCTATTAGGAATAATTATTTCATGCAGACAATAATTTTTTTCAAGTATCTCCACAGTAGTTACCATGCTAAGTGAGTTCCCCACATTTCATGGAACAAAAAGGGTCTTTGGAAAGAGCGACAGCTCCTCTGCAAGTCTTACTAATATACAGAAGCTAAAATATTTCTGTCTGACAGCTGCCTACATTAGATCTATCCAAATATTATAGGATAATTCACAGTTTTAGCCAGGTTTGAAAAGCTGTAACTGTCTTTCATATCAGACTCAAAAAGAGGTAAGAGATGCTTCCTACCCAATTATTTTGCTACCTAAATTACAGGTGCTAGCAAAAAATGCACATTTTTCTCTTTCAAATATTATGACATCTTAGGGTTTCTTCAGAGAGATGCCTGCTGCAGGAGCTGCAGATACAGAGGTTTATGTGTAATTAAAATGCTGAATGCTAAATAAAATAGGCCTCACTGGAGGAACCCATAACCACAAAGCCTGGAAGGATACCACAAACTGACAAACAATACAATACATGCAATTAGGCCTCAAAGACACAGAGAACATCTGCCTCTTCTGAGCCGCATAAGGCTTGGAAAGCCATGCTGCCTTCTCACACAAAATGCTTCTGGGTAGCTGTTTGGAAATTTAATAGATCCTATGTGGGCAGCAGTGGTTAAGACAGCAGGACATCTACACCACTTTTTTACACCTCTTTCCTCCCCAGTTTCCCTCTCCTTGACTTGCCTTGACATCTCTTGAGTTGACCCTAACAGCTGTAAAATAAGGCGACTTCGGCTACGCTTGCCCTGCAGGGTTTTAAGAAAGAGACAGAGAAAGAGCTTGGTTTAAATACAGCTTTCCCCTCTGACCTCTACAATGAAGACAGTCCTAGACTGAAACTAAGTTCTCCAGGTAGGCCATGGTTGTACATGGACCAAGAAGCATTGCTTAGCCCACTGTGAATCTCCCAACTGAGGGGAATTCTGTGCAGGTTTCAGAAGGAAGAATCCTGAAAAAGCCCATAGTCTGCAGAGTGAAGCTGAAACACACTGAAGAAAGGTGGGTTAATCAGAATGCATGCAATACTGACATTCTCATTGCTCAGCTGAGCCTGCATGTGCTCACAGGATACACTGACGAACTTCCTCACACCAGGCAAGCTCACTGTGAAGCAGAGCCCAGCTCTTCCTGACAAGTCCCATGATGGACAGAAAGAAAAGGTCAGTGACTTGGCTTTGCAACAGATCCATTTTTGATGAACATAAAGTGTGCTGTTTCCACTGCCTGTTTAATACCCAAATTTCCACTTCTTGTTCTTGGTACATAATCTCTTGAGGAAGGGAGGAACCTGAGGGGACTGGAGAAGAGAGGAAATGCATAAGTCCTGATAACAAAAGGCATCCTTAAGCTGGAAACAGCACACTAAAAACTTCAGTTCCAGTTATGTCAGGCACAAAGCACCAGCCCTACAATGCTAACATCCTCCCTTACAGAACATAAAGAAGTTAAGATGGAAACTTAAGCTTTACCGCACTTTGTTGCAGTGGCTACCTAATAAGTGCAGTACCAATGACAGAGGAAGATGATAAACAGCTGTTGAATCTTCTGTCATTTACAGTATTAGGAACAAATCTCTATTATTTTTGGATCTTTACAGGAATATCTGTCAAAAGCTCCATCAAATCTCTCTCCAACTCTGTGATTAAAGGAAGTAATTTTAAAGAACTCCTTCAGAAATAAAACTTCTCTTGAGACAAGGGAATGACTGAGGATTTGGAAAAACAAAAAACCAAATTATCTGAGATGCCTGCACACTTAGCCAGAAGCCTCGGGTTGTTTTGCATCCGCTGTCTCAGTCATTTATCTTTAGAAAAAGCTTCTAATTGGGCACCGGCTTTCAGAAGCCCCAAAGCAATGAAAATCTGCCTGTCTTGCTCAAAGTGCCGCTAATACCAAGCATGTGAAAGGTCAGTTTTGATACTAAATGGAGAGAGGGGTAAAAAAAGTAGTACAACAAAAACCTCCCATTTGTGATCAGTTCCCTTCCAGCCCATTTGGCTGAAAGGTGCTTCTTTGTGTTTTTTATCTGTGAGGAAATAGATGCACCTGATGAAGTATTCTTATTTCAAAATAAGAAATTTTGGTTCATCATACAGTAATAAAAATAACAAAGAATACTGCTCCTCATCCTTATCTACCCAACAGAACCCACTAAGTATAGGGAACACACAAAGGCCACAGGCTAGGCTCTCAAAGAGACAGATAAGAGCTGTACATGTCATGAGCAAGTACTTTCTCGTACAGTCAGCAAGACAACCATCAGACATGTGTATCAGGCATGTCATGAATTTAAAGTGAATTCCACACCCTTTCATAGAATCAGCTTATGTCTGTAAATATAAATATATTACATATAGGTCACATATACTTGCAAAGTATCTGCTTTTGGGCACCTGGAGTTAGTCCCACAGTTTGTGTCACTTCAGGTTGCTGTATCACCAACTGAATCATTTTTCCTTACATCCAGCACAACTAGAAATCCCAATTTGCAAGTCACAACCACAAGCACTGGTGTTGCTTTGCCCTTAGAAGTGTGAGCCTAGAGATAAATAAGAGGTGTGAAAAAACCTAATAAATACAGTGTTGCTGGCGCTAATTTTTTCTTTCTGTAGTCCAGAAACTTGAAACAAGTAGGAAATTGAAGAACCACTTCCGGAAGTATATCACTAAGCAAAACCCAGATCTCCATGGAGCAGCTTCTGCCCTAGCAGTTTGGAGTATTAGAGAGAGCTGTTATGCATCTGATTTACTCCTGACCACACAGGCATGCTGTAACTCCCAAATGGGTTCTTTCAAAATTCTCAGATAAGTAACAAAAATCATCTGACTTATCCAGCAGATAAAGAAATACAATCTGCCCGCTGTTTTTATCAGAATACAGCATGTAAAAATCCAGGGACACCACGACAGAGCCTCCACATCTCACAAAAGCATATTTATGCTTAAATCCACATTTCAAACCAAAATGAGGTAGCATCCGTCCAAAACTAGATTTTAAGTTGCTTTTGAAAATAGATTTTTGACCCTGTGAAACAAAAACCAACACAATACAGAAATTCTGAGCATTCACTGTGCTCACTACTCTGCAATCTCAAAAGGCAGATTTTATCTGGCTTGATTAATACATTTGGATATAGCTTTACATAATTTGTCTCTCATAGCTACAAGCAATAATAAGTGGAACTGAAATTAGCACTATTAATTAAAGTCAAGAAAATACATACTTTTAGCAAAGTTCTATCCACCTCATTTATTTTGGGCTGATAGGGGCAAAGATATCTCTGCATTCATCAATCTAAAGCAGGTCCTTGCTCTTCACAGAAACAAGTGGTACAACTGAGGCCAGATTTCCTATTGATTAGCATTTACTCGGCCCCCCAAATGCTGTGTGCAATTGATCTCATCCCTAGATCTACCATTCACTGTTTGATACATAAGTATAATGTAAGACATATGCACAGTCTTTTCCTCAACAGCAGCTGCCTTCTCCCACTGCAAGCAGAACACCACCTCCTGCTCATGCAGACTAACACCTTACCATATTCTGAGCTTTACAGCTTATCTCTCTAAGAGTGCAATTGTAACAGCAGGTGAGGAAGAGACTACAATCTTTCTGTTGGCTACAGAATATAGACATACGTAACGCCTTCCACCTCTTTTCCACCTCAACTGAAAATTAAAGCCTTTTAGTAACCACACCAGCAGAAGGACAATTATTAATTAACATTTGTTTTGGGGTGTTGTGTTTTGGGGTTTTGTTTTGTTTGGGGTTTGTGGTTTTCTTTATTTATTTTCTCTGTGCTTAAATTAAATAGCATCACAATGGTCACTTTTTCCCCCCAGTTATGGCAAGGCATTATAGCAAATTTTTCTTTTTCAGTATATTAATCAGCATTCCTCTTGCACATCACTTGGCTGAACAAGCATTCGCTTAGAGGGGAATTACTTAAATTGCTTGCTTGCTTCTTCTTTCTGCAACACCTGCACCCTCTTGGCATGGTATACTGAATGGCTGCTGACATTAGAGAGAGAGTCAGATTACCAGGCACCACAGAAAACGTCCTTCAGTAGTTTCCCATCCCAGAAGCTTTTATTCTAGTGTAAAAATAACTCCACCCATTAATGGCAAAATCAAGAGATTTTTCAATAAATTAATCTCTTAAACGCAAATTCCACAGCGGCCCTGACTTTTATTCCCCATCTTCCTACTTGGCTCAGTGAGAATCAATAGAAGCGTAGCCTACTGCAGTCTTTGTCTGTTAAGCTAAGTATTCATCCATTAAAACATTTGTTTCTGCATATAATGTACAACCAAAAAAAAAAAAATCTGTTTTTCTTGCTGACCACAAGAACTCCATGATGTTAATTGTTTTACAAATCACAGAAAGTGATCTTTCCTTTTTCACAAGTAGCAATATTTTGCAGCATTTTCCTCTCCAGCAGAAAGAACATAAAACTCTTCCTCATTTTCCTTAATTTTTAGAAGAAGATTTATAAAGGAACAACAACATTCTTAGCTGGCTTTTCAAAGTTTCTATTGTCTTCCACTGAGTTTGACAGCCCTTCAAGGACTTGAGATTTATGATCTCTTGGAAACTTTTCCTGATCACCTAGAAATGTAGGGTTTTCTTCTTGCTATCTTCCAAAAAATTACCCTGGATAAGAAAGGATCTGAACCATGTTAACATCATCACTTCTTGGTGTTGTATTTGTTTTGCTATTGCTTGAGTATTTCTCATACTGAAGTCTCACTGATAGAAAGCATACATCAGTTTCCAGTCTCTACTGGCCATTTGTGACAGGCATTTTGGGCACAACCTTAGCAGCAAAATGATGCCAGCAACACAGCGTTCAGCTACCTACACATCAAAATTGAGTATATTTCCCTCTACCCACAAAAGTCACAAAAGTCTGACAAAACATCACGTTGATTTGTTGACGAAGAGAACTCAGCAAAATAACAAAATCCATGGCTACTATTTTGCATCACCTTCTGCTTGTTCTTCCTTTCAGTGACTGGCAATTTGCTTTGTGCATTTTCATAAGTTCTTCACAAACCCAAGCAGTCATTCCTATTTCATGGCAAAGCAGGCAACAGAAGCAAAGACAATGTGACACATTGCTGTTGAACCTACTGAGGTTCTCATTTCTTTATATTCTGACTAAGCAAGCTATTACAAGTTTCTGCAGAACTGCTTTTCTTCTCTAGAGCTTAGAGGTTTTTGTCTGCACAAACAAGGTGTTGGGGGGAAAATGCTTTTGCAACGAAGAACACTCAGCCTTTCCTCTCAGCAACCTGCACTGCTGATTTCCAAACATAATTAAAAATGATACTTCTACTAATAGGAAACTATAAAATATACAGAATGATGCATAAAAGGCCAAGATTAACAACAATCACTTGGAGATGCACTTGACATTTCAAATGCAAATACATGTGTGAGTACAAAAATATTCTTAGTAAAAATGTGAATTCAAGTTTCATTTATTTACATAAAATCATCTCCAGAAAGGCAGAGTAAGCTCCATGCACCACATACATTTAAAGCGAAAAGTGGATGTATGATGTACAGAGATCTCGTGTTTATGTCTTCTGCTGATAAATGTGTCATTTCAACTTTAAAATAATGTGGAAAATGAAGATGCAAAAGGAACAGATAATCCTAGAGAATCTGGAAGGATCCTAATACTGAGGCATCGCATGCAGTGAATAGAAGTGAAGAACATGACATCTGGAGACACTGCCAGTTTCAACGTCTCCTCCCTCTGCTCTGACCAGCCAACCTCCAGTCCCTTTACCAGGCCCAGCCTTCAAAATATTTGCTCTCATGCACGCACTCTTTTCCTCTGACACTTCCTCTGTTAGTTACTTTGTAGTAAGCAAAACTTTTTAAAACTTCTGCCTGCATGTGTAATGGTAACATTTTCAAGGACTGTTTTGTCATGAACAAGCTGGGCAGCCAGCCGTGCTATGATGGTTTAGGGCAGCTGAAGGTTCATATAAATATTCTAGAAGCCAGACTAGAGTTCACTGTTTCCCAGCGACGCTACTCAGTGTATTGTGCAGCTGTTCTATCTGCAGAGTAAGAAGAGTGCATAAAAAGTAGCAGGCGCATTCAGCAAAACCTGCTAACACTTTGGTGAAGCAAAGCAGCTGTCAACCTGTTAGCTTTACAGCTGCCTTATATTTTTTTATTAGAGCCAGACCACATCAATTAGCCTAGAATTCGCAGGTATTCATGAATTTATTTTCTTTAAAAAGAAAACATGCAACTGCAGGTCTGGAATTCATTTGAAGAGAAAGTGCTGAGGTTTACATTTGCAAACCATACCTTGGTAGGAGGGTGACTCCAATGAAGATCACACGTCTAAGAGACCATCAATAGGAGAAATGAGAAAGCCCTGAGAGATGTAATGAGGTAACACTGAAAGGGTATACAATATGGAAAAAAAAAAATTCTCACCAGTAATATATTTAACTGCCAAGTTTATTTTCCCTACTACTTTAAGGGTAACATGAAGCAGCTTTATGGCTCAAAGCCCTTACGGTATAAAAATATGTATTCTTCTATAGGTTATACTATCTTAAATACAGTTATTCTGCTCCAAGTCACTGCCTCAGTAGTGAGTTCAACTAAATAATGGCAACTCAAAGCACTAGACAGGTTATTAATAACCTGTTCTTATATCCAAACACATATTCTGCTTCAGGTTTAATTAGCTGTGGAAAATAGAACAGCTTCATTCATCTGAACAGCAAAACATGAAAAGCTCCTGGCAATAGAGAAGTACTGTGCTAAATACTTAGCTACAGGTATGAATGAACCACAATCGTTTCCTGACAAATTAGAACTATTTTTATCATAAAACTGCCCAAATATAATGCTTTGGGAAGTATTTTCCCTAGATTTGACATTTTTATATATAGATCATTGAAAAAATTCTACCTTTCAGAAAGCTGGGTTGCCAAGATGATGAATACTGTGCTTAAATCAAAATTGGCAACCAGTCAACAGTGGGACACAAGGTCTGGTGGCACTTCTTTTACTGTCCTGAACAGCAGTGTAATGTACAAGTAGTTAGAGATGCTGGTATGGCCCAGTACCAGCGAAACTCTCCAAATTGCTTATTACAGAGCATTTATGTATTACTCTGATGTTATTAAATACCCCCAGCTGGATTCCAAACAGACAAACTGAAATTCAACTCTAGATATGTTTTTTTAATTAGTGCATTGCTTTTCTTCCCCCTACTTATGTCAAATTTGTCCCCACTGTCTACATTTGAAAGTCCCATTGCCGTCAGTGTCCTACACATGAATTAGGTTATTTCAATATTCTCCTTTTCCTTATTTCTTTGAAAAAACTTTGTTTCCCTTTAGCCACAATTACATTCTGCCAGCCAGTTTAGCTTTGTCCTCTTTTGCCTGATCCAGTTATTATCTTAAGTTCCAACAGCTTACACAATAAATTATTTCCTATGCTGACAGGCCTTCTCTTACAAATCCTCATCGTTCAAAATGCATTCATTTTCCTTGTTGATGTACACTGAAGGGTTGGAGTAATTTAAAATTAAATTTCTCCACTGACTTTGATCTTTCTCACAGCATGACTCATGATTTATATCTCAGGCATCCAAAGCACTCTATTAATCTCTCTGAAATGCCCTCAACAATTTTTATGCCCTTTTGAAGAGACCTCTGAAAGAAATTCCTTTTCCCTTAGATGAAATCTAATTGTGGTCTTACTGGAAACCTTTCCCACTGATGATGCTTACTTAAAAATGTAATGTGACATTGCCTCTTTTCCACAACAGCATCCTTCAGGAGTCTGACACAAGCATTCTTTCCTGCTTGCAACAATGAATTAGATATTGTTTTATTTAGCACCCAATGGTCAGCCCAACTTCCACAGAAAGGAATGAGTATGATTTGATTTTAACATCCAAAATTATTTTAGCTTGACAATTTTCATCACTTAGCAACTTGTTTTCTGATTTAAAAAAAAAAAAGTTATAAAAAACCCAGAGAGTCCACATCAATTTTAAAGCAAGTGTAATCTACTAAAAGACAGGCTTCATTTCCTCCCTAAGTGGCATACATATCACATTATTCCTCTGTTAATAGCACAGTAAGGTATCAAATATCAGCACTGTGTTAAAAGGGCTCCAGAGTGGCCTCTGACATTCTTCATTTAAATGAGAGTATTTATCCAGTATGGGGCAGATAAGCTTACTGAACAAATGTAATTACAAGGTTTCAGTAACAGATAATATAACAACCTTTCAGGTGTAATATGGGAAGGAAACATCACAACAGATGCGGTCTAGACTAAAAAAAGTTCTCAACTGAACACCTGCTTCCAGTAAATCAAGAATGAAGGAGACAGAGGGCAGCAGCACGGGCTCTGGATGCAAACTTCCCGCTGCAAGCTCTTGCCATATTGTTTTCTAGAGGCAGTTCTGGTCTAAACCAAGGTGGTAGGTATTTCACAAACTCATGCTTTGCTATCTCAGCATTAAAGCCAGAAAAATTTAGCCTGGTTTAAGTAATCAAGAATCAGATAGTCAGACATATTCCAAACATCAGTATAAATATTTCCAAGAGGCTGTGTTTCTTGCACTGTTCTGTTCTGCAAAACATCCAGAAACACTAGTTATATGCAGCAGGTGCAGCAAGGGAAATGATAAATTTTTCATATCTCAATCCAATGCCAACTAAGGAAGTAACATAAGCTTGTTTGAAAGCACAGTCAGGGTTCTTCTCTATTAGCAGCTTCATTCCACTGTAGACCTCACAGTATTATGACTTGATGTGCACAACACATACAAATGCAGCACAGCTTCCCAAGTAAGTGTAACAGTTGAAATGTCAACTACAAAAATCATCACGAAGCTTGAAAGAATCCATTTCAGCAATATCTCTACGGAATCAGTGACTTTAGGAAAAGAAAACTATTTACGGTTATGCTCTGCTTTAATATCCAAACAGCTCTTTGCAGATGCAGTCACCTTTGCCACAACACAAACTCATCTCCCACAAAACTGGCAGGATGACTTCAAAAGGATCCTTAAAAATCATGCTCAGTAAAACATTGTAACCAGCATGAGGCTTTCTTTGAAAAGGCTACCATGTGTATCTCCTGTTGTGCGAGTACAGTGAAGAGTCACTGGACAACTGAGAAAGACCAGCTGGCTTCAAAGCAGCTACTCCCTGGCTTGCTTTCCCAGCTCCTCCAGAGCTGCTCTGCCACAATCCCAGCTGCCCTCTGCCTTACTGAACCACAAGGTGACAGAGAAGATACCAGTAAGGGAGGCAGAACCCCCACCCCTGTTCTCACTAGCACTTTGGAAATTGCCGTGTACAAAGATAAAGCTCCTTATTTATTCTCTTCATGTTTTAGAGAACTGACAGGAACAAATAACTTCCAGAAAGATGAAAGATCCTGATGCAAGTCTAATGGACCGCAACCAACCCAAGAACTAAATCAAGGTCACAGCTATCTTTATCTTTGGGAAAATGTGTTGATACTGGATAAAATGATCATGTAAACAGACAGCAACAAGCGAGGAATGAAAGAAGGCAACCTTTCTGTAGTCCACAGGAACATACCCAACTTGCAGACTTACAGAATTCCCAAATCCACGCCCCAAATTAGTAAGATCAGTTTTAAGAAGTGGGGAAAAGCAGTGTAGAGATCTGTCAAGGAAAGATGAAAGTAGGAAATATTGACACATGAGGTAGCTGAGGAGTACACAGCTGAGGAGTACATAGCATTATGTACAAATTTAATGTCTTCCCAGAACAGTCCACTCTCAGTGGCCAGCAAGCCCTGAACTGTACAAAAAACAACTGACCACAGGGAAACCAGGCACTATGACAAGCCAGCCTTTCCAGGGAAACTGCAAGGATGAAGCTGTATCTCCTCCCAACTAATCTTCAGATAATCTATGTTGTTTCCATGGTAATTCTTGGCATAGAGAGGTCAAAAAACAAATGCTGTACAGCAGGTAGAAAAGCTATCACTGATCTCTCTCATGCTGGGCTTTCCAAGGTCAGATCAGTCTTTGAAAGGCTATATTAACCAGGTCAGGAAAAGAGACAAACAAACAAGAAACCAACCAAATCTGTACCTTCCCACTGCTCCATTGACATACAACTTAGCTCTTGAAAGAATAATTAAGAAAAAACAGCATCAGTGTCAAAATAGCTTCACATAAAGCTGTGAAACTAGAGCCTTCCTTGTTTATTGGACAAAATAATTTGCAACTGAATTAAGCTACATTACTGAGTCAGTGTAGGAAGGCATTTATAATGTATGCTGAATCCCACAAGCCCACTGAGACCCTATATGGCTGAGAAAGAAATAGGTGAAGAGAGTACAATGAAATATGTCTTTCATAATAGAGATAACATAAACTTGCTCTTTAAAATGGTAAAAGTGACTCAATTCAACTGTAATTTTCCAACAATGTAAATAACTTTGGAATAACACCAGCAGTGTGTGGTTTTCATCTACTTGTTTTTTTAAGTAAAGTTTCTATTTAAAGAAGATTAAATAACATAAACGCACACAGAAGTGCTGCAGCAATTTTACACTAATAGCAACACCTCAATTCTCAGTAACTTTCCAGCAGCTTCTGAGTTGTAACACTACTTTGGACAAAAGTAAAGAGTCTGCAGCCTCTTGGAGGTCCTTCAGAACATCTTACTATGACTAACCAGAGCAAACAGAGTGACAGCAGTTGTGAGTTAATTAGGTCCTGAACCTGACTAAAATAAACCATCACCAACTTAACAGCTTAGTGATTAGAAGCTGAGACACACATTTCATTTAACAATGATGTGCATACTACTGTTTCTGATTTTTTTTATTTAACAGCTAAAATAAATTGAGATGTATTTGATGACATCTGCACGTATGATCACAACCAGAACAGACCTTCAGTGAAGAAAACTGAAGATGATGTATCAGTGAAGGAGATGCAAGACACAGCATACAGTGAAGCTAAACAGTTTAACACCAAAGTAGCTGCAAAATTGACAGAAAGATAAATAGCAGGAAAACTCCAAAACAGGAAGGGCAAATAAGATTCCATTTCAGGTAAACATCCCATTGTTCCTGTGTCCAAGTCTTATTTCCCAAAGGGATATGAACTCACGATCTTGAGATGCCTGTTTCCCCAAACACAACAATTCTTTGAAGTTGCTATGCATATCTACATCTATTTACTTCCTCCAAGATTAACAACCTCAATAATCAAGAGATAGAGGTGAAGTGTAATACAGAAACGATGTCAAAACCCAGTCACCACACAATGGAGTAACAAGTTCTCTTTTCGTATTTCAAATGAATGTGGTCTGACTTTAGGCTCTAAAATTCTTGACTATAAGTAATCTAAAATGGCATTTGCAAATGCTATACTACTCTCCCAGGACTGTAACATCTGCATGTATCATTGCTCCTATTTTATTCCAAAAAGAGGCAAAAAACATGCCAACTCAGCTGAGCAGCAGAACAAAGCACCCTCATTCACAAAAAAGTGTTAGGAAACCAGGTTCTCTCTAAGTGCGCATAGAAACTCTAGGCCACTAACAAAACATGTCCTGCTGTTACACAGTAATTGGCTAGCTCCGTGGCTGGTGCACACACAAGGATAAGCACTCAATTTTCTTCTTCTGAAACATTCTATAGTTTCAAGAACGAGGAACTTTCACAACAACATAAGTGGAGCTCTACCTCCCAGGGTATTATTTTTTCCTCCTTACTACACTACTATTTTTCTAGGTGCCTTCCATCCATTTATGCTACTTGAGTAGGTTTTTGGAGTCAAATTTACATTTCAGTATGTCTTTCTTATTGTATTGCAATCTATCTGCATCACTGGCAGCTGCAATTGTAGGGCAGACAGTTCTGTTTTATGGGATGACTCCTTAGAAAGGGAGATGCAGAACTGACATTCCATCAGCCACATACACACAGTATGTGTTGTTGCACCTGCCATTTTTTTAAAACATAGCCACAGCATCCTCATATCATCAGTCTTACTTCAACTCTAAATTTGAAAACGAGCAAGTCACAAGTTATTTGTTTATCCAGGCAGATGGTCCTTTTCCCAGTAGGATACCTACATTCAGTTTTAGGTTCCTAAGTCTCAATTTAGTCTTCAGAAGATTCTCACTGCAGGGAATTCATGCTCTTTCTTTCTTTTGCGAATTTGCAATTCTCATGGGCAACTAAAGGAAAGAAACTGAATGTGAAAAGTCACCATACGTCACCTGGAAGTTTTTCTTCCAGATGTTTGTAAAGTTTTTTATTCTACAACATTATATGGATACTGCTCAGCACCAAGGATCAACAAACAGGCAACAATCCAATCCTGAAATTCTTACTCTATTTCTTTATCACTGAAGCAAATGTTATTTTTTATGCAAATTAAATAAATGGAAGTGCTGAAAAATCACAGCTGCAGTCAGAAAGAGGAAGAATTTCCATATACATGATCAGAGTGGAAATATAATTGGTCAGTTATCTTTTACACTTCAAATAATAGTTACTTACAAAGATACAAAGAATGCTGTAGTTTATTTATTATCATGACACAGAGTTAGGGCCATATCATATTTTCATAATCATATTTTACAGTGAAGTTGAGGCCAAAGACTTCTGTGTAAGACTTCATGTTATTACACCACAGATTGATTTGGACACAGGTCTTCTAAGCCACTAACTAGCGCCATCTTGTCACGTGTTACCTATGAAGATGAAAATTTTCACAGCACTACTAGGGCTCTGGTACACACACCTTCAGCCCCCCCGAATTCTAGTTTGATAGACAATGATTTCTTATCACTGTCTTTACTGCTAGGCTAACAAAAGAGTAAATACAGAATTTGTAAGATCTACATTTAAGATCCCCTTTTATGATTTTTATCTTCTATGGATATATATCTGTACACCTCATGGAACAAATTAAATTCAACTTTTTCACCACTCAATACAACAATAAGAACCATGGAATTAAGTAGAACTAAAAGCAACCCCACACTCCGTTTTTATACATATAATTGACAAGTAAAGCGTGAAACAGAGAAATAAAATAAAAAAAATAAATCAAAGTAAACATTTACTCTGGAGAGAGTTTCTGGGTGTTCTAAAAGAAACACAAATCTATTTCTATTTGGGCTTCATTTCAGATGGAGCATTGAAGTACTTAGGTGGAAGGACTGGCTTCATTCCATGCTACCAAAAAGTTGTGAGGCTTGACCTAACATCTCTTTTAGAAGCTGAAAAATCAAGATGGGATGGTCATATTTGTTATTTTGCCAAGAATGGGGGCAACAGGAATGTACGGGAAGGTGAATGCTTTGCATTAAAGAACTTTAGAGGCCACTTACTCTTTAGACCAAATTCATTTAAAAAACATTTAAATCTGCTGTGAAAAGCAGTGAGTAATGGAGTTGGCAGTGAGTAATGAAAGAAAGTGTCACCTTCTCTTTGAAAGCTGTGGTTCAGTCTGTTTCTTCACATAGAAGAATATTCATGGTCAAATCTGCCCTTGAAAATGATAATATTTGAGGGGAAAAATGAACTGGTTTGAACTCTAACCTACATTTACATCAATTGCCTCTTCTCAAAAGGTATCAGAAACAACAGAGGTGACTTCAAATCCTAATTATGATCACCTATTTCACCCACGCAGTGCATTAGCCACCATACTGCAGGGCATGCCTTGAAACACACACTGCTATGGGGTGCTTGGGTGGACTGACAAACCCATCAATCTCCCAACATCTGATTTCATTACCTAAGAAAGTTAACAGCTCATTTTCATCTAATCGAAAGTTCTGGTTTGGAAAAAGAGACAAACATACATTTCATTTCAAAAACGAGAGATTCTTTGGGAAGCAGAAAGTTTCATCCCACTATTACACCACTTGGTAATACGCCTGAGATAGCTAGAGTTGAAATTGTCACATTAGAGAGGATTTGAAAAAGTAAGGATTAAGAACTTAAAAGGAAAGTTTAAAAAGAAACCAAGATCAAGGAAACAATTTAATCTTTGAGATTCTTTAACATTGACATGTCATTAATTACTTCACTAGTTAGAGACAACGACAGCAAATCCCCCTATAAAATTAAACCAGCTATGTAATATTCATTTACTTATTTTGATGCAAAGGAGAAAAAAAAAAAAAGGCTGACAGCTGGGGAAAGGGGAAATGTCTAATATGATAATTAAACACTAATAACTATGGAAAAAATCTGACTGAAGTCTGTTGGTTTCTTATATACACATATTAAGATACAATTTGTAAGTGATGCAATGATTTAGCAGAGTATCTGGAAGGCTGTGAGTTATTTCTCTACGTGTGCTCCACTTCTGAGTAAGCGAGCAACTGCCTTGCCTTCCCTACTCTCTCACCAGACTTAGTTCTCTCTTGGAAGAAAAGTTCTCTTGAGCATTTTACATTGCTAGATAACATCATATGCAATGTCAGTGATCACAATTCCATGGCCTACAACTACAGCCACGTACAGGACACCCTACTGCCAATCCTCTGCCTTCCCAACTTAAAGGATTTTCAGGAGTTCATGGTGAACTTTAGTGAGCCAAGGGCCCAATCTAAGCATCCTGCAGACAACACTAAGATAAAAATGTATTTAGAACATATAGAATGACAGGTTCTATTGCAACAGAGCAGACTTTGAAGACAAAGCTTTATGTCAGGCACTTCTCCCTGTGAACTGAGATTTTTTTTGAAAATACATTTCAACAAAAATAAGATTTTTTTTGTTACTTTATTTATGAGTCAACAGCATATATCTGTCACTGGGAAAAAAGACAAAACCCAAGAAAACAGTTTGATAAAGAGATACAGCTTTTAGTGAGAAGAAAGTTTTTAAATCTCCAGCAATGTACTCAGCAACTATAGCATGGCAAAAGAATTCATAGATCACAGCACATGCAGTGTACTACAAAGACTTACAGGTTGCTTTAGTGAATGCAAAAATTCCTTTATCTAGACCAGCCTTTAACTGCTGCCATGGATGGTAACAAAGACTAGTTGCCACAGCATTTTAGAGAGAGCTATGATTGTTCTGAATGACAGCTTTATTAGCTTTCATATGCTTCTATAGGAAAGTGAAAATCAAAGCTGAAACATCTCCTTGCAAGATGTTCTAGCCAAGTGAATGTAAAACTTTACTGCCGTTAGTTACTACCATTCTAAAAATAAATTAACGTTGGTATGTACGCCACGCTGACAGTATCACAATTCAAGGACTAAAAAAGAGTTGATAAATCTGCTAATTACTGCTTATTAAGCTTGGGCACATCTTCTCAAAAAGCTAGATAAGCTTGTCAAGATCTACAAAGTAATGAAGACCTAATGATATTCTTTGCAAAAATGGTGGTTTGCTGGAGTATCCTGACTAGATCTTCCTTGGGCAGTTAGATGGAAACAAGGAAACATAATCACCCACACTTTCGATACTGCACTGATGCAGTAATATTGTTTTATGCAGCAAATAGAGAAGGTGACAGTAGAAGATAAAGGATCAATTATTTATGTGCTGTGGGCATTACAAGAAAGGTGTTTTGAGAAAGAATCCAAAAGGTGAAATTCATCTCTAGGCAAAGGGCCAGCACAAAGCAAAGGACCTCAAAACTAGCTCAAAGTGATGATTAAGTAATTTATGGGCCCCATGCCAGTCTTGTAGGTAAAGCTAAATTTCATCCTTAAATTAAGGAAGGCACATTTAAGAGAGACAAATGTGAACAAAGTACCCATCAGGTTAGGAATATATGCAGCAAAGCAAAGGAATGGCAGATTGCAAGAAGACTAGGTCAAGTCGGGGGGAAGGACAATAATATAGAAGTCAGAGTATTTTGTTGCCTGGCAATTCAAGAGCCAACAAAGTAACTAGAAAAGAGGCAATGCATTCAGCGTAGTGTTTTAGGAAAAGCCTTTTGTACTACTGAGTTCGTTCATTTTTCTAAAAGCAGTACCTCATAAGAGTAGAAGTCATGAGACCAACTAATAAGGAGCACTTCCCACTCAAGATGGCAAAACCAGGTTTCTTAAATCAGGCACCTTAACTATCCAGAAATGGACAAGCCAACCAACATCCAGTCATTCTGTCCATTTGAATAGCACCAAAATGCAGTTTCTCTTGAAAAAAACCCACTCTTATGGCCATTTGAAAGACATACTGCATCAAACCATGTTATCCAACAATCCGAAGTATGTATCAACTAAGCATTAGTTTCAGGTTTAAAAGCCAATATGAATTTTTCCAATGTGGTGCTATGCTGCTGGCATATTCCATTCTTCAAAACAGGAATATCTGTAGTGTTTACTCTTTCTCACCCTCTCCCAGTAAGGCAGCATATGTTGTGATAGTGTTGGAACAGCCACTGCACCTGCGCTTACTCACAATGCTCATCAGTCTTCCGGGCGATGGTCTTAAGCAGAACTTTGATTTGAAAGGATGAAAATTTCTACTGTAGCATTAGCACAGCACAACATCACTGGCATTCTCTCCAGGCAAAACAGCTTTCTGAAGGAAAGATCTTTCTATCAAATTTGTAAGAAAATTAATTGCTTAACTTTTTTTCCCAGGAGCTTCTTAAGGAAGCAATTAAGTGTTTCTTTGAAATTATTCCATTAAGAAGACCAAGACAAACTAAAAAGCATTATCCACTTTGGCACTGTAGTAAAGTTCTGAAAGAAGCTACTCCTCCAGATTCTGGGGTCTGGATTTTACTCCTTGCAAACCCAGATTTCCCCCCACAAGCAGATGGAGCAAAATCTTTGGTTTTTGCTGAACAGCAAAAACCCTGCACTTTCTCTTAGTTACACAATATTGCTGGGGAGATGGTGTAAATACAAATACAATCACAATCATAATTTTGTTGATTTGCATGCATTCCATATGAAAGACCTGAGTATACAAAGCAGAACACTGGAATAATGACAATAGCATAAAACGCTGCCAGACTCATTTGCAAAACTGTGTAAAAATAAGTAATTAACAATGCATGCGTAATTACATAATGAACAAGCTCTTTTTGTAAAAATTAAACATACCGAAAGTTAAAATTACATCAAAATTACACAGCTGATCCTTGTTAAGCAACTAGCAGTATAGGTATACCTTGTTCATGCAACCATACTATATCAGCCAGACCTCCTCAAACTTCAGCTGAACTGGAAGGAAGACACCCTGCACTTTGCATGTCAGCTCAGCCTTCAGAAACAGCTCACAATGGTTTGTAATGAAGCATGCATTTACAGTATTCTTCTCAGTCTTTAGAAATGCTGGTAATCAGAGCTTTTCATAGAACAGACTTTTTTTTTTTTGTGTTGAGAGAGATTTGCTTATTTAATCATAAGTATGCTTTGTAGTACTGATTTTGATACTTGCTAACGTATCAGGGGTGATTACTTGTGGTAATCTGTGATAAAGTAAAGAAATTCAGAAGACAAAGCCTCAGCATCCTTTTGTATTACAGAATCCTATGAACCCAAAGTCATGCTCTCTACACACCCACAGGCTGACAATTTAGGTTGTGACAATTGCTTATGAAAACTATTCTCAAATTTCCTACAACAGACATGGATGGAATCAAAGGCAGAAAACAGAGTATCATGACCATACAGTATGTTAATGGATGAAGCACACACAAACTGTAAATGTTCAAGAAGGCAGCGAGAGATTGCACATTACGTACTGCCTGGTCTGTTTGGAGGACTGGAGCACACGCTTCCTCTGGATCTTACTGCTGCTAAATAGCTGAGAAGTCTCTGATGTGCCCTTTCTGGACTGGCATATCATCATTCCTAGTGGCACCAACTTGCCTGGCACCTGGGACAGCCTCATTAATTACAATCATAAAAATGATGAGGATTTTTTAAATACTATTTTTACTTACAAAGTACCAGAAACACTCAGGATCCATTTTCTGTATCCATTTCATGTCCAAAATGAAGATGTAAGATTATGTGAACACACTGAGACCACACATTCCCCCAATTTCACCTCTCAGAATTATACAAATACGGCCTCACTTGCACAAGAGCTCTGAGAACTAGTCACACTGTGAAAAATAATTTGCACCATAAATACATATTACCACCTGTGGCAGGGTTAACAGACCTACGCCAGGGTGTTTAGAAGCTATCAACACCCTTCTCTGCTTATATCGCCAGAAACACAAGCATTGATGGGAAACTCCATGGAAACTTCCTTCCACAGCATGTCAGATACAGAAAAGGCAAATAAAAGGCATTTTCTAATGCATTAATGGATTTTGGTTTTTAATGAAAAGGAACCTCTGCCACAGGCATTTAAAAAAGGATGATACAGAAGTTGAGATTAATATTGTGGTGAACCTTTCTGCCAGCTTAATGCTCATAAGTAAAAGTAATAAAGTAACCTAGGCATGTTGCCACACGAGTTGTGGGAGTTTTTATCCCAGTAAGTATTTGTAAGAACTTACAATCTTTACCAATGCCAGTAGCAATCCATTTTACAAATGCAAATTGAATTTCATTTTTTATTCTTTGTGAACATGAGTTTTATGCTTGTGCTTTATATTATATACAAGTCTTGAAACAGATTTGTGATGTGTTATGAAAGCATAGTAATATAAATGCCTACCTTTTTCAGGAACCGTACTCCATAGGTAAATATATAGAGGTAAAATGTAAATCTCCACCTGCAAAAGGTACAAGAGATTAACTGTAAGATACAGGTTTACATATTTTACAGATCAACATATGCTTTCTTATAGCACTGCCGAACCAGTACACCCTGTTCACATCAAGAGAAGCTGAAGCAAAATTCTGGTCTGGTCTTCTACAACTTTTATTATCAAGCACTGTGCTCATCTGCCTGCTTTTCCCACCCTCCCACCAGTCCTCTGAAGATAGTCTAATTTTACCTAAACATGACACGAAAAAACAAAATTTCAAGGATATTTTTTTTAATTTTCATGAAAACAAGCAGGGTAGTGGAGGAGAGAGGACAATTCTCATGCCTATTGCAGGGAAGTTCCCTTGTTACTAGGCACCAGGACAATGACAATAAGAAATGTTGTTAAGCCTTGAACAGGTAACTTTAGCATGCTGCACATCAAATACAGACTTGAGAAAAAGCATCATCCACAATGACCTGAAAATTCACTTAGCAGATTCCAGCACATGGTTTTAGGGAGAGCATTTGTGTCAGACAGATACAGGCATATACCCACATTTAACGTCCACTTCCAAAGAATTCCCTTAATAAAGATGGTTCTACATTTCCTCAAGTACACATGAAATAATGTTAGGCTTCTAGCTTTTCTTTTCAGATAGAGGCAAACTAGAAGCTAGGAACAAAATGCATGGGAAATAAGAGAGAAACCAGCATTAATACACAATCATCCTCTCCTCTTCCTCTACATCTTTCTCCCTTCCCCAGTAAAACAAGACATACAGAGCATCTTCCTATCTTTTGGACCCATTACTGGCTTAGGAAAGAAGAATCAATGGAATTATGAGGAAATAAAACCAAAACCTCATGCAATGTAAATTCTTAGAGGAATTCCTGCTTCATTTTTTTTCCCTCCAAGAGTTGAAGAGAATATACAAACATGCTTGAGAAACACCAGTGAAGTGCTATTCATAAGGCCTATAGCGGGATAAGATTTAGCTTCCTCAGTGTGAGGCAATACTACAGCATGAATCATCTTCAATTACATATTTTACAACACTTATGACCCTCTCCACTGGCAAAACTATTAGCTTATGGTTAACGGGCATTGAAGTGTGTTCAGACATTAACAGAATGGTTTCAAAACTGAAAATGCTCCTACATATAAGAAGCTTAGTCCAAACCTTCCTCTTCAAATCTGCTTTTGCAGGTATTTAGAAAGAAAGCTGTGTCATACATAACTAGCCCTCTGAGAAGTTGAGTACAGGAGAGTATAAGAACATCAATGAGGTTTAAAATGTGATACTTCAACTGAACAGAAACTCTTTCATTCTGTAACCTCCGCAGCACTGAAGAGATTAATTTATTCAATTGATACAATACAAATACCAATTCCTTCAAGAATTCATTCACACTAGCTACATGGCTTTCAGCTTTCATGCTGAAAACATTTTGGAGGCAAAAATGTTAATTGTGCTGGTAGAAATCTTCAGATGTGCACACAGAAGAAACAGCAAGGATAACGATATGAAGGAAGGTTTTATTTGGGCAACAGTTTTCTCATTAGGTCAGTCTTACTGCTAGGAAACCTGTCATTTAACTTCAGGGTTACATACCTCATCTAGTGAAAGTTTGAAGGCTGTTGCTGAAAATAAAACTATTTGGAGGGAAAAATGTCTAACCTAATCTCACTGCTGCACATTCCCAGTGCCCTTCTGTCACTCTTAAGTGTGAGCAGTTCTGATTCCTCACAAAGAGTTTTTTTGTTTGAAAAATCCTTTCGCTCTCACCTTTATTTCACATTTCTCCAAGCAAAATGCATACCATATTTGAAGGCATTTGTGGCTTGCTATTGGGAGATGCAGTATTCCATACAGGAGTTCAAAGGCACTCTAAAGTATTTAAAATATGTTAAGTTTTAGATAGTGGGTTTCAGGGATTTTCCAGTCTATATGGACATCTGGAAGACTCCGATTGAAACATTTGCTGCAGCTGTCTCCTCAGAGGAAATAAAAAGGCCTTTCCCTGAAACAGGCAAATTCAGAAACACCGATTTCCCTGTCTAACTTTTCACCCACCTCCCAAAGTGCTGCCAGTGCCACAGACGTGTATTACAGACACAGGCTGCCCTGCAGGACAATTCCTGGAGTTTTAGAAAAAACCCAGAGCCAAGAACCACCAGGTATTATTTGGGACTCCCAAAGACAGTTAGCCTGCTCCAGCTGTCTGAATCCTACAAAGGCGACATACGCATACAAGTATAGGATAATATATGCTATTGGTTGACTTTCCTCTTTTTCTCTACCCGCCAAACAAGTCTTCTTGGACTGAGCATCAGAGGTAAAGGCTCAGAACTGCGTGATAAACAAAGCTGCTCAAATTGCTAACTTCTTAAAAAAATAATCATATTGCTGGTAAAAAAACCCTTTCATTCCCAGTAAACAACATCCACAAAACCTATTCAACAAACCTCTCGCTTGGTCAAACTGCAATAAAGAAGAATTCAAACCAAAGCAAAGTCAGAATTGGCACACAGCTTGTTTGTCATCTTTAATCAGCTAACTCTGGTGGTAGCTGAGCTACAAAGGACTTTCCACGGCTCTGTACCAGGCTGCTAGCAGCCTTCCTGTGGACTTCAAAGAGAAATTCTGCCGGCTGAGCACCCCAACTGGAATCTCAATCCCATGCAAACATGTCTAAGGAATCTCCCACATTGTTTTACCACTAATTGTAGGTGGTTTATTGCTGCAATTAAGAGCAAAACATCCACTGGCCAAGGTCAAATAGATGATCACAAGAAGGTTTGAAAGAAAATTAATTTCAAGTTATTAAAGTATTAATTATTATACAGTAAGTGAATATATCTGGTCTAACTAGCTAAGTTACTACATTCAACATTTTAGTAAATGCTGCACATTAGCTGTTAACACCAATGACCTTAACAACTGGATATACTTAACTTGTAACTCTCTTTTAAAATAAAATAAATAAAAAAGACACAAAGATGTAACTAGATGCTTATTACCAACAAATTAACATACACTGAGATCTATAAAATCCACTTTAAATCAAGTAAAGACTGTGTACAGAATGAGTGACATTTATGAGGCATTATAACCAGAAGGAATATTCCAACAACAAATGGTCAAAATTAAGGGATGTTGCTGCCATCAGCTTCAGCTACAGAATAATAAAAAAAAAAGGGCAATGAGTCTATCTGCAGTTGTCAGCTACATGCTGTCAGAAATTCAATGGCAGGTACACCAATAATCCTTTGCACAAGGTCACATACAGATCACTATGCCCCCGAACGCAGTGGGAATTGAATTAGCACTCAGTTCTCTGCTCAGTTTCCTACTTCGCTGTAGGAAGCCAGCAGCCTAAAACTCTGTTGATGCTTTATTGGTATATGAGCAGTTCTCACTCCTCCTAAGCTGTCCTTTTTACTCGGCAGCCTAGCAGTAAGAACATCTATCAGGCTTTGTAAAACACAGGTTCAATTTTGTTCTCTATCACATCTCTCACACACTCCTGAAGGGTTTTTTAGCCACAAAGTTGTCCTGTGTAGGACCATCTCATCTTGAGAAGCTGTTCTGTGTAGCAGAAAATACTCCAAGACTTGGGATGAAGGATAGGGAGAAAAGAGACAGGTTATGAAACTGCATTATTCACTCAAAATCATACAGACAAGGCCAGAAGGTATAAGATAAATGTTTCATGCAATGCAGAGCTGTCCAACAAGATTACTCCAAGATGAATTCTCAATTCAATTCTTTTACAACAAGTACTCCAAAGAAATCCATCATTCACGATTTACAGCATATAATTATTTATTTCCCTACTTGGGTCTCACTTCAGCCCACTGATGAAGAGATGCAAGTGGAGGAAAATAGCTACGAGTAGGACTCAAGTCCACACACAGTATATTCCAGGGTCCAAACCACCTTAGTATTTTGGGAACTTAGGCAAAATGTTTTTTCTCTCTGCACAGGACATCATAGAAGTGAAGGCCATATTTTAAGTGTGAGATTATCAAGTCTCATTCCCAACTGAATTCACAAAGTGGCAGTTGATTAAGATGGGTGTTTAATTTGTCCTAGTTCCAGCTCTCACAGTTGGAAAAAGCCCTTAGTCTGAGCACAGCCTGAATAGTCACAGACCCCGTGGATGGGACAATGTGGCCAGCAGCATAAACCCTCTCTAGTACCCTTTCTGGTATCCTGGAGTCCTCATTTCAAGGTCCTTCTTAAGCATAATTAGCTCATGCTGAACATCCCCAGGTCACTGGGTTTGGATCACAGCTGGATGTCTGCAACAGGAAAAGTAACAAATTCCTCTTAAGCAGCAGTAGCAGAGCCCAACAGATGAGGAAAATCAAGGCAAGATCTATATCAAGATCTGTTCCCCCCAGCAATACTTGCTGCCCTATTACAGCAATACAATGGAGGCCACTAGGTGAAGCACCCCATTCTGGGCAACCGCCATATCAATTCACATTTATCTGAAAGATAATGACAGCTGATGCTGCTGTTTTGTGAGAATTTGCCCCGGCCCTCATATTTGAAATACTCCTGCAGTCAGTTATATAAAGAGAAAATTGGAATGACCCACATATACACAAAGCATGCTGCTTGAATGACTTTTTAGGCTAATTTAAATCCAGCAAACCCACATGAAAGCACTCAAGGAACAAGTGCTGGAAGACTTGATCTGTTTGCTGACAATAGGGTTTATGAAGTTTGCTTTAGTCTTGCACTAGCATGTCTATAAGACTTAAAGACTGAAACAGGCTTGCATCTGGTCTGCTCAAGCTCAGAATGAGGGAAATCAGACCTGTTCACATAAGGCCCTTCTGGCAAATCCTTCAGGTTGTGCTGGTGCTCACAAAGCCAGTGTTTCAAACATGGGCGCAACACACTGCACTGAAGAATTAAGCTAAAAATTGACTCTTCAGTCACAAAAATAGGAAACCTTTTCTAACATAGTCTTAAAACAAATGCTCTAGAGCCCCTCAGGAGTGCAGCAACAGATCTGACTGCTCTTGTTCAACATGTGATGAGTGCATTCCTAATCCAGAGCAGTATCTTAATCTCCCAATCCTTTTAACTTCAAGCTGCTAATGAAATTTTAAAGATGCTTCAGCATGATACAGAGCACTAAAATGATGGAAAAGTTGGAGAGCCTTTGCCAACTAATCTGGTATCCTATCATGCTCAATTCAGCAAATCTATTTAAGTGCACACTTGAGCAAGCACTTCACTGATTTAATGCATATGTCTAACCAGGTTCCCTTCATCATACTGACAAATTCTGTCCTTAAAATTTTTTTCTCTCCAATGAAAGGGGCTGCTTCTCTCACGAGAAAGGCTGAAGAGGCAGTTTTCCCTTTTTTCTATTTTCTTTTGAGGAAGATGGTCCAGTTGGGCTGCAAACAAAATCACTCTTCCACAACCTGCAGCTTTACAGCATACCCTGGTAGTGCACACCTCCCACAGCTCAGACGCCAGACCAGTGCCTACTACCCAGCAATGGTGTGCAAGGATCCAAAGTTATTCAACTGACTTTTGACAAGGAAACAGGAAACATAATAAACGCACAACGTTAAAAACTTGACATCCATTTTGCTTTCAGAATTGCAGCTGTTATTTACAGAAATTTTTTTGCTACTGACTTGCTACAGTCAGAGCCACAAACAATGATGTAAGATGCACTTCAAAACTACTAATGTTAAAAAGCCCCTCATTCAGCAACTGGCTATGGCCTCACCACATTGCCTGCAGCAAAAGAAACTGGCTTTGAAAACTATTTTCAGAGAAACTGCAGACTCCTTAAGTTTTTCCCTATGGAAATTCACTTCAGTAAAAGTTTGGATTTGTACTTCTCAGTCACCTTCTGCTCAACTCCTGGCAGTTGCTGACAGACCTCTGGACTGAGGCTTCGGGTTCAAAGCCAAACTGAGCCTAACATGAACTCCATAGGGGCAGGCCATGGTTCTGGAGAAGATGAGAAGTCTTTAACTTCCATCAAGCAGCTTGTTCTTCATTTTAATCCCCAGCCTGACTGAATTGGGCAAGCAGGTAGCTGGGCTATTGGAATCACTAGCTGAGACTGATTTCCTGAGGCTGTGGAGAGTATGCTCACTGTGAGATTGCTCAAAGGAGCATTTCTGAGGCTGAGTTTAAACAGTACTGAATCGTTTAAATTTCTTTTAAATGGGAGGCATTGCTAAGTTTCCCACATGCCCACTTCGACTTGAAGCAGTTCATGGTTTACCCTCACACTGCATTTTTCTGCTCCCCCAAACACAAACAGAGCCTTCAACTTTCTGATTCATGCAAGGGGACTTAATCCAATTACTGCTGCTCCCGACATAGCCAGAGGTACACATTCTGTCTAGATTGTTGTGTCTAAGGAGAGGTATTTAGAGGATGATCCCAAAACCAATGGACTACGAACTTTTGGATCAACTTCATATTTGTGACATTGTTTACTGACCTAGCTCCCATTTTTTTGTTAAAAAAAACCCACTAAAAAACAGCAACCCTTCCCCCTAAAAGAACAAATCCACATAAGAATAATCGTTTTTAGGCAATAAACAATGTAAAAATACTAGACAGCCCACAAAAAAATAATGCTTCCAAAACATAAGACTCCTAGTACCTTGAAAATGGTCTCACTGATTTAGACTTAAGACCTTTTGTATTGTGTCAAAAGCATTGATCTTACACTAGCTGAGTTGTACAAAACTGTGCTTTTAAATCAGGCACATGACAATTCAAGTGCTACTGTGTTTTACTCTGAGCCATCTTTTTGGATGTTTCGCCTTCCCCAGTCAATGCCCTAACACACACCGGCAGTGAGCAGTGCTATCCCACAGGATGATGACTAATAATACTTCATAGCCTGCATCACTATCTAGAAGAGTAAAGCAACAAATCACTACCTTCTTTTGAGACATCAGCTTTTTATATAATTGAGGAAATCAGAGCTCCAACACTTTTCTAGACAGAACTCAGTACAGAACAGGGTAAGGTAATTTGATAGTTCAAGTGGCATAATTTCAGCGTTCAGTCTGGTACACATGCACACTGTTTGGAGATCTCACTTGCAACTGTTTGGAGATCTCTCCTGCTTAATTTCTACTCCAAGTTCCAATCTTACAATGTCCTTCACCTCATGAAGCTCTCTTAAAATAATCTTAAAGCCTTATTAAATCCTACATCTGTATGTGCCTAGATCATGAGACCTCTTCACTGAAAACCCAAACATGAACCAGATCAGAAACACCATTAGCACACAGGACAGCTCCATGGCATACCTTTGATTGGTTTAGAAACTGGATAGAAGTGCAGCTCACCTTCGAACAGTCTGTATGTACCCTCCACTAACTCTTTACTTATCTCTGTTACCAATAACTAGTCTTACACAAAGTTACAAGTGTGACAATACAATTGACAATTGTATTGTCAATTGATGGCAATAGTCCCACTGCTCCAATTTGCTGCTTCCCAGGATTTATGTGATGATAATTTGCCAGTTTTATCCAAAGCCTGGCAGATGCAAGAGGATATAAAGAATGTTAATTAAAATAAAATAAAATAAAATCATCTTGCTTTTTTTTTTGGCATGGCACTGCCCTTCAGTTAAACTGGAGTGACCACACACATGGTAAATATTTCCTGCACTGTGGTTAAGCAAAAGTTATTTGATGAAGGAGACAGTTAAGCACAGCTCACCAAGATGTGCAAAATAGCAGGTATGCTAAACTGAGAAATCTTTATTGCTTTCCCCTTCAATTTTCTGGCTTAGGACTTGACTGTCATCTGATTTTCCTCTTGGCTGCAGTTTGAATCAGCTATTTAATATTTAATGTTACAGTGCCACTTCAGACCAGTCCTGCCCTAAATCTGTACACTCAAAATGGCAGCTCTCGAAGTCTTAAGAGCAAAATTTAGATGTGCAGAAAAAGGAATCAAGGTAGTAAATTTTAAAGTGATGCAGTTTTATAAATAATAAAGCACATTTATATAATTAGACCAGAAGAGATGCATAATACAATAGGTGTTTTGGTAATTCCTTCTAGGCTACATAGCTTTAATAGTTATGCAACTGTTCTCTTCTTACTGCTTCACAAACTATATGAAATAAAGCTCTGATAAGGCCTCAGAGATTTATTAGCATTGCCAAATCTTGCCCTAAAAAGAGGTATTACTATCTGGAAAGCTTATGGCAAGAGCATACAGAAAAACCAGCTGCTGCTGCCATTTTGCTCCCTGTCATCTGATCAACAGAACCTGTTACCCATCAGCGATGTTCAGTGCCCACAGCTGACAAGTCTTGGAGAGAAAACTGACCCAAAGGCTTTCCAACCTGGACCTCTAGTCTGCATACTTAATAGTGATCTCACAAGTTACATGATTACAAACACTGCCTTTCAGCACTCCTTTGGATACCACAACAACCACTCACTGTCCCATTCTTTTCTAGTTCTAGAGGAACACAAACTTTCAGACTTCATCAGCTCTCACCAAGCAATGCTGTCCCAGTCATGATGGCAAATATATATGTATAATGCAACTTTTGTGACAGGTTTTGTGACCAGCCTGTATTAGCAGTTTCTGTTTTTTTCTCATACTGACTGTTACTTTCTTGTAGCATTAAGTCATCTGCCTCAGTCTGATTTTTAGCTTGGTAAAGCAGATGCTGATCCCTTATGAGCACTGATCTTTCCAGAACTGGGACAGGTATTAGGGTTGTTTCTCCATATCCCTGAAGATATTGCCTAGCTGCGGAGCATACATCGAATCTATGAACAACAACCACATTCCCATTTCCCATGTTCTGCCAGTGAGGAGGGGCACAAGCTGTGAGGAAGCACAGCCAGAACAGATGACCCGAACTAGCCAAAGGGCTATTCCAAAGCTCAGAATGTCATGCTATTCCACAGCGTAGAGTATCATGCTCAGTATGTAAACTGGGGGGAGTTATCCACAAGGGGCTGATTGCTGCTCAGGAATGAGCTGGGCATTAATCAGTGGGTGCTGAGCAATGGTATTGTACATCACTTGTGTATCCTGGGTTTTACTCCTTTCTTTCCTTTTCCTGTTATTATTGCTATTATATTTTACTTCATTTCAATTATTAAACTGTTATTATCTTAACCCATGGGTTTTACCTTTATCCAGTTCTCCTCCTGTTCATACCAGGAGGCATGGAGGGAGAAGTGAGGGAGCAGCTGTGGGGCATTTAGTTGGAAATGACCTTAAGATCATCTACATCTGAAGGAAATATTCAGTTCAGCTTTTGTTAAAAAGCATGAAAGTATGGTATTGGACAACTTAATGAAGAAAACAATGCATTAAATGTCTGTAAGGGAAAAATATTAAACAACATGGAAGCTAATTCTTCATTGTAACTCTGTGTCTCTGAACAACACACACAAAGTTAATGTACCTATAAAATGAAAGGTAATAAAAGTGTAAGCTAAAACTGTGTAATGATATAAACACGAGGAAGAAGAGAGAAGCAAGGATTTGTATGCCAAATCATTCATTGCCATGTATAAAATAAAACTTTTCTGCCACTACTGTTCAGTGAGTAAGGTAGTTTGATCCAGATTGACAGGGACTAGCAACCTGTGCAGAACAAGCCATACTCAAATTTGTTTCTTTTGGTAAAAACTAAAATAGGGAAAGATATCAATTAGCTTTAGATTACTGGTCCTGTGCAGTTTGCAGTCTCCTGTGGAAAAGAAAAACCTACAAAAGGCATCACCGGGGAGCTCCTGTTGGGCTAAATCTGCATAGATTCAGTGCGAATTTGGCAAACATTATTTGCAAGTGCTACATATGCAAAAAAGCTAATAACTCTGAGGACAACAGAAATGGATGCAAGAAGGGTATCCTAAATTAGCATTTTGTTCACATCTCTTTCTCTTTTAAATTAAAATCATTGTAGAACTTGATATCTGCATTTACTGAAGGCACAAAAATTTGCATCCACATAAGAATGGAGAATTTATTCTGAATATGACTCTTAATGAATAAATACCTGCCTGTAATGCATTTCATAAAGTTATTATAGCCTAAGTAAACATTGTTCATGTCAATTTCATACTGCAAATATGTAATAGCTGAAACAAAAGCATAGGTTGGATTGGTAACAAGATGAACATCTTAGAAAAGAGAGCTTTCTAGGAAAAGACAATGCAATAAGGAGGTGAAAAGTACACAGCAAAAACTGTGCAAGTAACCACTAAGGCATATAAAGGAAGCAAATGGCAAACCTACAGGATAAAAGCAATGAAAAAAGCTGAATATGCTGTGAAAGGGAAGAAATGTTTTTAGAATCATAGAATCATAGAATAGTTAGGGTTGGAAAAGACCTTAAGACCATCTAGTTCCAACCCCCCTGCCATGGGCAGGGACACCTCACACTAAACGATGCCACCCAAGGCTATGTCCAAAACAGCCTTGAACACTGCCAGCGATGGAACATTCACAATTTCTCTGGGCAACCCATTCCAGTGCCTCACCACCCTCACAGTAAAGAATTTCTTCCTCATATCCAATCTAAACTTCC